>JAAAKG020147841.1:0-10376 GCA_010014905.2 Druon quercuslanigerum
ATTATAAAAAAATATAAAATAATATTAAATATTCAAAACTTCGTTTAGAATTAGAATTAAATATTGCAAACTGAATGATTTTATAATTGATAAAATTCACAATTGAACTTAACATTAGAAAAAAGTTGAAGTGTAACTTACTTCAAAATGTATTTTTTAAATTTTACTTTTTAATTTTTTAATCATGATAGTGTTCATTTCAGTAATTTGTTTGGCAAGTTGAAGAGCAAATATTTCTTTTTTTAATTTTTACACAAGTTCAAGAATAATACGAAAATTAAACGTATATTAAAAGTAGCAATAACTTTTTAATAGTAAAATTAATTTTTTCAAACCATTGATTCTAATGTACACTACCGGCAAGAAATATGGGACTACCATCTACCCGGTTTTTGTTACTTGCATAAAATCATCTAATTTTGGTAATTAAACCAATTATTTTATTTATGTTTTTCCAAAAAGCTTAAATAACACATTTTCGATGGCTTATTTTAAATTTAAATTGTTAAGGATTATACGCGCCGTTTTAACAAAATAGTGGCGGTTTTCCCGTGGGTTCTGCCAAGATACTTTGACTTTTCATTTCAAGATATTTATTGATAAAAAAATATTAATATTGTAGACTAACCCTGAATATATTCCTCTTCCAATTGCAAATTATGTTAAATTTGTAAGAAAACATCACAATTTTTATTGTACCACAACGACATTTTTCAGACATAACTTGTAATAATTCTAATACGAGTAAATAAGTATTTTTTCACTACTAGAAAGTCATTAATAGACACTAAAACACTTCTTAAGTAGCTATTCACTTTTACAAATTCAATTTAATAATTATGATTATTGAAGATTTCATTAATTGCATTGACATGGCAAAATGGTGGGTGGAAATTGAACAGAAGTTCGAAGCAATTTGACTTCATTTTTTGTGTGCCATCATGTTGGTACCCCTGTTGTCATTAAAATGATTCAATCAGGTGGTTTCCCACCAAATTGGGATCTCATGCAGCGTTGCCATATTGCACGTCATTTTTTTTTAACAACTTCAATTAAATTAATTTAATAATAATTATGTATTAATCGGGGGTAAGTTATCAGATTATTAACTTTTATTACTTTTAGAAAGACCCCTTCTAGACTTTGATTAGTTTTCTGATTAAATATCCTGAATTTTAGAATAGAATTCTCCGAATTTTATGATTGAGATATTAAACTACAAATTCTTTTCTTTTTTTCTATAGTACCTTTGTATGTCCTACTGAAATATTGGCATTCTCTGATCGAGTGGAAGAATTTAAAAGACTGAATACAGAAGTCGTAGCAGCTTCTGTGGACTCTCATTTTACTCATTTAGCTTGGATTAACACACCACGAAAAGAAGGCGGACTAGACAAAATAAAAATCCCCTTGCTTTCGGATCTCACGCACAAAATAGCTCAGGATTATGGAGTTTATTTAGAGGATTTAGGACACACGCTTCGGTAATTAAAATAATATTTATTTTATATTACCAATATAAGTTCTCCTGCATTATTTTGTGGGATCTAAGAGTTCATAATTATTTTTTTTCTTTTCAGTGCGTTGTTTATTATTGATGGCAAGGGTGTTTTGCGACAAATTACGATGAATGACCTTCCTGTTGGAAGATCTGTTGATGAAACATTGAGATTAGTTCAAGCATTCCAGTACACGGACGAGCATGGAGAAGTTTGTCCTGCAGGGTGGAAACCTGGCCAGGATACTGTGCGTATTTTTACAATATTATTTTTCTTCATATAATTTTTCAATAAGAATCGCAAAACTATCGAATATAGTACACCATTTAATCATATTTCTTTCTCTTTATGTTTTCAGATAATTCCAAACCCGATAGATAAGAAGAAGTTCTTTTCAAAGAACGAGATCTGAAATTTGTATTGTACTTTTAGATTTTCTACGAAACAACGAGAGTGAACCAGTGAACTCTAAAATTATATTATTTTTATATGTTTCACATTAGAGATACGTAATTCGTAATCAATGACAATCATTTACATTTTGTAAAAATTGTATTTATCTTCCTACAGTTTTAAACCAAGTATTCAGTTTGATATGAGAGTGATTATTATTCTTCTTTTGTAAACAAAATAAATAATAAATTGGAGTATTTTTAAAAAAGTATCTTTTTAAATATAAAAACCCTTGTGGCAAAAGATTATGCGAAAATCATCGGATTTCCTAAAAAAGTCACGATTATAGAATATTATCATAGGATTTATATTAAAAAAATCAGTACAGGACTAAATTATATTCAAATATTCTAAGTATTAATGCAAAAAGCAGAGTAACTGTAACTAAATTATTTATTTTGCACACTTATATAAAAGTGCAAAAAATAATAATTTTTTTAAACGTGTATTTTGCAACAAAATAATTGTAAGATTTATATTTTATTATGCATCGCTAAACCTGCTCCTTACAATGTTATTAATTCTTATAAATATCCAGATTTTTATGCAACTTTATACGTGAGGCATAAACTATTTATTGTTTATCTCAATTTTACAATAATTCTTTCAATATATTTTTATATTATTTATTTCTGTATTAATATAATAATTTCCTATAATCGTGGAAAAATTATAGGAAAAAATATATGAGAAATGATATCAGTATTTAAAAAAAAGTGTTAAAGTATTGAGAGAATTATTTCAGATAGTAGAGGGGCTGTAAATAAGTTATTTATTTTAGGCGTATGAAATCCCGGTAAGAAGAGAAGAATTCAGAAAAATTCAGAATCTGAATTCCCATTAATACGCGAATTTTCCTCAATCGAAAGTTCCACCAAAGAGTAGAAAAAATGTAATGGAGGCGTATTGAAAGGAATTAAAAAATGAAGGAATACAAAAGAAACAATAGAAAGAAAGAGAATAATATCACTCTGAAGACGCAAAACCTAGTTTTTTAATCAATCAGTTGTAAATATAAAATAATTATGTTAATAGAAATAATTTGGTGTATTCTCAAAGAATATTTCTCGAATTCTGTTTAATGATAAATAAGTGTTGTTTACCTTACACAACATTATTAAGTGAATTTATTATTATTTATTTTATTATTAAATCTGCAATTTGTTTAAACAATATAAAATATTATAATTAAAACTACTCCACCGTTATGTCAGGCAAAAAAATTGAAATTTCCAAACTTATATTTCACAGAAAGGAATAGAAACTGTGCATGTGCACGTATTTTCCTGGTAAAAGGGAGTTGATTGGAACGCATACACTGGCATTAAAAAAGTGGACATTTTAATGCCTTCAAATGCGTAAAAATTACATTTTTATCCGAAATGCGGTTAAATGATCCCATTAAAACTCATTGATTTGCTTGTAATGCCTATGAAATTATGCCATTAATTGCCATTCAATGATACTCGGCGAACCGCCAAATTGTATGCCATGCAATGCCTTTCATGAACCAAGTTTCGAACCGTGTCAATGCCATTCAATCTTGTCAACAAAATCTTGAGCAGAACCAATGCCGATCAATTCGATTTAATTATTTTCGGACAAAAATGCATTTGGTACGCATTTAAAGGCATTGAAATGCCCGTTTTTCGTAATGCCAATCAATGCGTCCTAATCAACTCGTTGTTACCGGATTGTGGGCGGATTAGAAGGAATTAAATTCATCGAAAATACAGCATGTAAGTATGGAATTTATGGTGGAAAAGTATGGAAACAGAAAAGAATTGGTCTCGGTATTCTTTCGGTGGGCACTTCTCCCAATGGAAAATTAGCACATTCAAAAAAATTAAATAATGCTCACTCTTTCGTTTAAATCTGAGAATATTAATTTTCCTCTTTTCTTCTCTTCTTACCGTGATATGCATATTTTTATGTATACATATCTATACATATTTTTATGCTTATGAAAGTGCTAAAAATTATGATTTTTTAAACATATATTTTGCAAAAAAAATAATGATATGATATCTATTTCATTATGCATTAAATGGCTTTTGAATACTAAGAAGCGCATTCGGAGAAAAATGAAATCTGTTTAGATTCATAGGCATTAAAGTCTACCATTTTTTGAATGCCATATAATCTACTTCAATGTTCTTTTTACAGGATTATGTACTGATTTCCCTATATTAATTAATATAATAATTTCCTATAATATTGAAAAAATATAGTAAAATAATTACAGGTCTGTACTGATGTTCCTATAATATTTTTTCGTAAGCAAGCCATTCGAAAGATTTTTTTTCTATTTTGTAGAAACTATAACTTCATTAAACACATAGGTCATAATCTTCTGGAATAAGGCCATTTTGCGGCAAGTCTGCGCTTGCGCAGATTATTTCTTGTCATTCGTATGTTAACAATGACACCAGTTCATGATGTGATTTTTTGTTAGAATAAGTGCAAATTGAACAAAAAAGTGATTTTATTTCATTTCTGTCCTGTTCTGCATTGTTTTCATCTGATTTGATAAAAGCGAGCACGTCAAAATGCCGCGAATAATGATAAAAGGTGGTGTTTGGCGGAACACGGAGGTAAGTTTATAAATTATAACCTCAAAATACATAGCGTTCTCTTTATTCTGTTTGTTGTGTTTTCCGAGATTTACACAAAAATAAAAACATTCCGATTAGAAATTTTTTAAATATTTTTTATTCCTTTTACAATAATTTTCGACACTTAGTATAACTAATTATAACTTAAATAGAAATAAGGATGTTGGATTATTCGTCTGGACAATATTGAAATATTATTATGCTTTCTATTCAAATAAAAACTCATACGTATGTTTATAAATATTGCCTAGATTCTAGAGGAGATTCGATTTTCATGGTTTAGTTTAACATTTTCGGAATCGTGTTGCAAAATGAATTAATTTTAGTGTTACGTGTGGCAATACACAGCCGGTGTAATTCGGTAGATAATCGCACACATGCCTGTATAATATTTTCAAAGAATTAAATTGAACATTTTAAATATTTTAATTCAGAATTGTAGAACTCGTTAAATTCTAAAATTATTATTTGTTCTGTTTCTTTTTTAAGAGTTTTTAACCGATTGATTGGTGTGCATTTAATTTTTGTAGTAATTTTAAAATGTTGAAAATTGTATGGTTTCAAAACTAAATCTTTCCAAGTTGTATGCCTCCCTTTACCTTGAAAATAGTACAGAGTGTATCAATGTATTGAAAATGTCAAAAGTCAGTCCCCTTTTTCTCCATTTACCCCTCTAAATTTAAAAAAAAACCCTAAAATGATTATATACTTTCAAAATTAAACTTTAATAAGTTGAAATGTTTAAATTACCTTTCTTCAAAAAACGTCAAGACAGTCTTTCAACAGAATGTCTCAATAACAATCTTTAAAAGTTCTTAAAAATGTATAGATCGATTCAATTTCTAATCAAACAGGTTGTACAATTAAATCCGCAAAATCTTTCTGAAGAAGAAATATGTTGTTTCTTTATAAGAAATGAGGCGATACGTATTTTTTCGATTTTTAAGAAAAAATCTAGGTCGTTGATTTACTCAAAAAATCCACACTTGTATTTTTGCTAATCTTTTGTGGAATTTTTTATTTTATAAGGAAGACATCTTGTGAGCTTTATTTGGGCTAGAAGAATTTTTTTTTATAAAATCGAATTTCATCATTTTTCTCGCAAACAAAGATAAATAAAAAGTGTTCAGATAAATTTTTGTACATTTATGAAATTCCATTGAAAAATACATTTTGCTGATAGAATATTATTCGTATATAAGCAGAAACTGTAAAGAAATATATAACAAAATTTTTCAAATGGGGATTTATAGAAAATCATTCATATGTTTTTCTTCAAATTTTGAAAACAAGAAGAAAAATATTTTCTGGAAAACCCCACATTTTCTTCTCAATATTTTTCAAAAGTTTCTAATAATGGAAGAAAGTCATCCTATTAGCTTTATGTTATCAATATCGTTGCTTGAGAGAAAAATGAGAGCCATTATGTTAATTTTGAAACTTCTTAAAAAGAGAAAGAGGTTTAATGACAGAATGAACAGAAAAGCAGGAGGTTTTTCAAATATAAAGTCATTTTTATGCATTCAAATTTCAATTATTCGAAATAAACTTACATATATAGAAATATATATTTTAAAATTCTATTATTTATACCATGCACACTTTTTTATTTTCATTTTTTTCTTCATTTTCATGTGTTACTGTTAGAGGACCCTTTCGTGCAATTCACGAGATACTCATGTGATATAAAAATAATTATTAGTTATAAAATAAATCCCATTTTTTACATAAATTTGAGCGATCGCCAAAATATATAAATAGAACTCGTATACTTACATAATTTATATATTCCAGGATGAAATTCTGAAAGCAGCTGTGATGAAATATGGCAAAAATCAATGGAGTCGGATAGCATCTTTGCTTCATCGAAAATCTGCAAAACAGTGCAAAGCAAGATGGTTTGAATGGTTAGATCCCAGTATTAAAAAGACGGAATGGAGTCGAGAAGAGGACGAGAAGCTTTTGCATCTTGCAAAGTTAATGCCAACACAATGGAGGACCATCGCTCCAATTATCGGAAGGACTGCCGCACAGTGCCTGGAAAGATACGAGTATTTACTCGACCAAGCTCAAAGAAAAGAAGAAGGCGAAGATGCTTCAGACGATCCACGGAAACTCAAGCCAGGCGAAATCGATCCGAATCCCGAAACGAAACCTGCCCGACCTGATCCTAAAGACATGGACGAGGATGAACTCGAGATGCTTTCGGAAGCAAGAGCCAGATTAGCCAATACTCAAGGGAAAAAGGCGAAACGCAAGGCCCGCGAGAAGCAGTTGGAAGAGGCGAGAAGGCTTGCTGCTTTACAGAAACGCAGGGAATTGAGAGCTGCTGGAATCACCGTAAATCAAAAAAATAAGAGAAAAAGGGAGTTGAATTACAACACGGAAATTCCCTTTGAAAAGAAACCCGCGGCTGGGTTTTATGACACTTCAACTGAACACGTAGATCCATTAGCTGCTGATTTTTCGAGACTGAGGCAACAACATTTAGATGGAGAATCGAGACAGGATGCTGAGATGATTGAAAGACGAAAAGATAAGCAGAAATTGAAACAGCGAAAGGAGAATGACATGCCGATGGGGATGTTAAATAACGAGGAGCCTATCAAGAAACGCAGTAAATTGGTTTTGCCGGAGCCGCAAATCTCTGATAATGAGTTGCAACAAGTTGTAAAGCTTGGTCGTGCGTCGGAGGTGGCTCGTGAAATCGTATCTGAAGGAGATGCAACTGATACTTTGCTAGCTGATTACTCCTTGACTCCAAACACTGCCGTAACTCCGAGGACACCAGCTGTTCAAGATCGAGTGCTCGCAGAAGCTCAGAATGTTATGGCCTTGCTAAATGTAGACACTCCGCTGAAAGGTATGGTTCTTTTTTTCGTAGAATAGAATTCATCAATAAACGTACTCATATCAGGATTTTTTCCTAAGGGATCGTACTTAAATTCTTTAACAGTTCAAGGGGAGAGGAGTCGAGATAGTTTGTTATGGTAGGGGGTGGGGGTCCTTTACTCGCTTACGCAATTTTTGCAAAATCGCGAAAACTTTCTCCTAAAGATTATCTTTTCAGTTATAAGATTGATTATTTAGTTGGAAATTTAACAATCTTCTTAAAAAGACATCCTTTTTGTTGTAAATACAACTGTTTTGTTAAAATTTCGTTTTTTGGGTTAAAAATTCAGCTTGTTTCATAGAACATTAACCTTTTGTTTAAAATTCATATTTTGTTACTGATAGTCAGCTGAAATTTCTATTGGATGAAAAATATTTTTTCTGAAAGCTTGTCTTTTTGATTTAAAAGTTTATCTTTTTCAGTATAAATATTGTATCCCTTATTGAAAAAATGCAACTGTTAGGATGAAAATCTAACAATCTTGTTAGTAAGTCATGCTTTTTGATTAACATCTGTTTTAGAAGAAATTTCGTATTTCTTGAATAAAAATGCAACTGTTTGGTTAAAAATTCAACCTCTTTTTTTAAAGTTTGTCTTGATTATTTTTAATTTCACCTGGTTTATCAGAAATAACATATTTGGATAACAATGCAACTATTCGGTTGAAAATTCAAGAATTTTGTTAAAAAGTCATATTTTTTTGTTTAAAATTCTTCTATTTTCTTGAAAGTTTAATTATTTCGTAGAAAATTTACATTTTGTTTAAGCTTAATGTTTTGGTGTTGAACAGAAAATTAAATCTATATTTTTTCATAAAAATTTATTTCCTGTTTAAAAATTCAGAATTTGATCGTGAAAAGTGAACTAAATTCTTTTTCTTAACCGAAAATTCAACTTTTTTTTTAATTTTTCTTTTTACTTTAAAAATTATTCTTCTTTGCTTCAGTATTCAACTATTATGTTTGAAAGATTTGGTTGAATCATTTTGTTAAGAAATAATTTTTTTCTTGAAGATTTATATTTTTAGTTTGAAATTGAACTCTGTAGTTGAAATTATAACTATTTTGTTAAAAAATATTCTTTTTTAATTGACGTTTAACACTCTTGAGTGAAATATAAAGTACATTGGTAAAAAATTTTTTTTTTGATTGAAGGCTAATGTCTGATTGAAAATGTAACTCTTTAGTCAAAAAGCCTCCTTTATAGTTGACATTAAATTTTTTAACTGAAAATGTTACTTTTCCATTTTTTTAAGATTTATATTTTTTAGTTGAAAATTTCTTGGTTTGAAATTTAATGTTTGTTGGCTAAAAATGCATCAGTTTCATGAAAAATTATTTTTTGGCAGAGAAGTCATTTTTTTGTTTTAAAAATTAAATTTTTGTAGAAAAAAATTCGTCTTTTCGCTTGAAGGTTCAAAAATTTAAATACATTTTTATTTATTTTTTGAGTGAAAAATCTTTATTTGTTGAAAATTCGTCTTTTTGGTTTAAACGTTTTTTTGTGTATATATTTCATCTTTTTTGATTGGAATATAAACTTTGGCCCTTTTTTGTCGGGAATTTCTCTTTTTAGGTTAAAAATTTTCCTGTTATGTTATAAAGAGATCTTTTGTATTAGAAAATACATTTTTTGTTAAATATTAAATTCAATTTGGAAATTTTCTATTAGTATCTGAAATAGTGTCTTATTCCGTTTATAAAATATTCTATGTTAAAAGTAGTACACAATTAAAGTGCGGATATTTGATTATTAATGATCAAGGAAAATAAAAAATTAGTCAAGGAAAAATCAGGTAATTTTGATAATCAAGTTCTCGGACATTCTGCCTAATTCTACTAGATATAGCTAGCAAAAATTTTCTGGAAACTAAAAATGACGGTCATAGAGTGGGCCTTTAATCCGTTATGTAATGCACTTGCAATATTTTAAACTTGTATTATTTGCTGTTCATTTGGAAAACATCAGATTTAGTTAGCACCTTGTGTATCATATAAATAGAGATTTCTATTATTTCTATTCATAAATTTTAAATATTTCATCAGAAAACGTATGGAAGTGTAGCAGGGATTTTATAAGTCATAAAAATTAATCAACTGAAAACTTACCATCTGTTAATATACTATTATTAATTTTGAAGTGGTAATTCAACTTTTTAACGAAAATTGACATAATTCGGCAACGTTGCTTGAGGACGTCAATTTGATGGAAAACCAACTGATTGAATAATTCAAATGCCAATAGTCCAATTAAGTCGAATTGATTTCAACTTCCGTTGATTTGTCAAACTCAATATGTCTTTTTGGTAGTGCATAAGTATTTCTGGTTCATTCGTATTGGCATTAGTAAAAATTAGGTCTGGAAAATTTTCTGTTGGTACAATAAGAAATTTTAAGTTGTTTTCTAAAAGTTTAGCATATTTTGCAATTAGAAATGCAATATATGTAGTATTATGGAAGTCTCGCGAAAAAAGTGATCCGGAACTCGGACCGTGCAACTTTTTCGATTTTTTAATAGAGAAAATGCATCTCAACGACTTTTTCTGTTTTTCTCAAGAGTTCCCGGTGCGTAGTTTCCATTTTATCCACAACGAAACGTTTGAAATTGAACAGTTTATAATCTCGTGAATCCGTATTCAAAGTTTTAATTTTTTCAAATTGCAAGCCTATTCCCATTTGTCCCCTTCTTTAAAGAATTGAGGGGTTACGTGCAATAACCGGTTATAGAATTCTGACGTTCCGTTTGGTTGGCCTCTGGAAGCTTGTAAAAAATGTTTCGAATTTTAATTGTTAAAACATGTATTTGAATTGGAAATTTAATTGCGCATCTTTTTTTCTTTATAAAAAAAAATTTAGCCCTTGTAGTTTTCGAAATAAATAGGAAAAACTATTTTTTCACCAGACCAAAATTTAATTA
>JAAAKG020147842.1:0-10376 GCA_010014905.2 Druon quercuslanigerum
TTACGCCTAGATGCTGTGGTCCATTCGCGGTCTTGTGCGTCTGGTTGCTATATTAAAAGGGGCCTGCTTGAGGAGCTAACAACACTTACGGAAACTGATATAATAAATAATAATAGTAATCTTGGAACAAATTTATTCATTTATTTATTTAACTTATACAAATCCGTTTGTATTTTAAGTCGTGTAAAAAATTCGAAGCAAACAAAAACGGTTAAAAAGTCCAGGATTAGTCAAATAAATTTTTATCTTAAACAGATAAAACAAATAAACGACAGAAAAATGTTTACAATGTTAATCACCTTAGGAGTGGGCACGATCATAATATATTTAATAATTTTCACGCCTCAGGTGAGTAATTTCTTAACAAATTCATTTTTTCGATCGTTTTCACTGAATTTATTTGATTAATCATTTGTTGAATTGAACACTTTTTTGTCTAACATTTGTTAAACGATTAATTTCGCAAGTAACACATCACTAAAGGAAATTATTTTGACTGTATTGCAATATTAAATTATCATTATTATCAATCGACACAATAATAATTTTTATCTGACTTTCGCATAACTTAAAAGTAGATAAAGTACTGGGTCAAACTATCAATGTAACAAATATAAAAATATGAATCAATATATAAATCTTCAAAATTGAGTAATTTGCAATTACATAGTTCTTTTAAATTTTATAAGTTTCCAATTCTAACTCTTCAAAATTGTAGAAGAGTAAATTGTGAATCTTCTAAATGAGATAATTTTTAATTTTCGTAATTAACAATTACAAATTATGAAAATTTAAAGTTATACAATTGAACATTTTTCAGTTTTGCGATAAAAATTAGAAATTTCTGCAATTTGGAAATTAAGAATTTAAAACCTCATTTTTAATCTAAAAGATCTTTAAAATATAATAATTCGTTTATACGCCTTTTAAATTGAAGGGTTTTCTATTTGAGGAATTTAACATTGTGGAACTTCGAACTGTGCATTTTTTTCAATTAAAGAGGTTTTAATTATGAAAATTCACAATCTATAATTATGGAAGTTTCAAGTTTTAGAATTAAAAATTCTGTAATTTTGGTGCTTTTTATTCGAAATTTCTTTATTTCGGAAGACTTAAAATTAAAACCTTGACTATTAATTTCCCAAATAATCGAAACCATCAAAATCTAGGAACTATGATTTATAAATGTTTAAAATTAAACAGTTTTTAATTTATAAACTTTTAGAAAATGTAGATCTTTTAATTCAAATTTTTAAAAGTAAAAAGTTTTTAATTTTTGCAAATTGGAAATAAAGCTTTACAAGTTTTAAGATTTGCTACTAAAAATGTTCTTAATTTGATTTTTTTGCATTTGAAGTTTCTGCAATGTTCCAAATTTAGAAGATGATTTCACTTTTTATTTTCAAAATCACAAAAATAATTTTAAATTTTAGCATTTTGGTTTGTACATTTTTAAAATTTAAAAGTTTTTAATTGGTAAAGCTCAAAATTGAGGAATTTTTAATTTAAGCTTTTGAAAATTGCAGAATTTTGAATTGTCAATCCTAAAAATTGAAAAGTATCCAATTTTCACAATTAACTATTAAAAATTCTATCTTCTTATGATTTACATTCAAAATGTTCTCAATTTGCAAGATTTGGAATTCAAAACATGACTTTTGATTTCCTAAATCATCAAAATTGAAGAATTTTTAAATATACATTTAGAAAATTATAAAGATCTTATTTTTCAACAGTGTCCAAAATGGTAGACATGACTGATTATGTTATAAATCTTACATTAATTTTTTAACTTTTTTCTTTGCTTCTTATTCCTACTAGGACAAAATCTTTTATTTAGTTCGACGTTCAAAATTGCTTCAAGAAGATTAAAATAAAAATAATATTGAATGAAAAATTGTATTAAAGGCCATAAAGCTATTTTTATTTTTATTAAAATTTTTATTTATTATTTAAATAATAAAACGTATAGTAAGCGTGAATAGCGCGCTATCTTCGCTGCTATAAAAAAATTTATCCTTTAATTTAGTATTAAAAATTGTGTTGTAGAATACAAAACAGGCATTAATCGTATTTACTGTCGTTAATGGTTACAATTCCTGAAAATTTCAAACATAATGCATTAAAGTTGGTGTTTGTGCCAACAAATTATTATCTTTTAATCAAATTTTTAATTTATAACGTAAACGAAATTCTTTTTGAAGGCCCATTTTTTTCATGGCAAGAGATAAAAATGTATATATAAAAAAACTTTTTTTTTCTTTAGTGTATCGAAAACCGTAAAACAAAAATCTGTCCCACAAGTTCAGTTCCTATGTGGGAAGAATTAACGTAAAATTCGATTATGTACCATCGACTAGCTGCGAACGACCCTATTTACTGCTACACATAAATTTAATCGAATCTTAACCTGAAATGTGGTATCATTCCATATCAGTGGCAATTGAATATTGCCATTAAAATTTGCCTGGCTTGTCTCTTTTAGAGCTAGATTTATTTTTAGTTTGTTCTCATCAATTCACAATCCATTTAAATTTATTTAATTTTAAAATAAAATAATGCGATTACAAAATTATTCGTTACACAGAACAAACAAGGCCTTCTTAGGCACTTAGGACGTTAGTAAGTGATCTAAACTAAAAAAAAAACTTGCAACTTTCCGAATGGATCGTGCGCCACGCGTAACAGGTGTGGCGCACCAATCAAGAGCGAGCAGTATTCTGATTGGGACGCGCGCCCCGCTCAGCAGGCACGGTCCACTAATTACGCCCGTGCAATATACTGATGGGGTCGCTCCCCAAAGTAGTACATATCTTACTACTACTCATCACATAAGCCCTCACTTCTCTTCTGATTTCCCCTATGTCCAACCACCTATAATTTCCTCTCGCATCCTCTAGTTCTCACTCCTTTTTTCCCCTATTTCCCCTCATTTAATTTCATTTTTCTTAACTTCCCCTACTCCCCCTTCTATAATTTTTTTCTAATTCTTCACTATCCCTCCCATAATTTCCCCTACTTCCGTTTCTTGATAAAAAGAACAACGGGAGAATATCCAAACGAATTTATAAGGGTTTTAGCCCAGGGCTACGGAAACCTAACAAATGACATCAATACTACTATTCACGATAATTCTTTGCTATATGAACTGTTTTTTCACATTGCGTATTAAAATATTTTTATAAAATTTCATAATTTTAAAAATTTCAAAAGAGTTCAAAAATTTTTAAAGTTTTAAAGAAATTTAAAGTGACATTACAATTTTTCAAATAATTCATAGGATTTCAGAGTGTTTCAGGAGATTTTCAATTGTAAAGGATTTCTAATGACTCTAAGGATGAAACACATTAAAATCTGCTCAAAGGGATTTGAAATATTTCAGGATATTTCACGAAATTCTGACCCACTCTTTTTTCTTTTCTTTGCATTTTTAAGAATTTTAATTTTAAAAGTTTTGAAGACATTTCAAGAGAAATGATAAATTTCAAGATAATTCATGGGCTTTACGATTTCATAGAACCCAGAAGGACTTTAAGGATTTAAAAACATTTAAATTGATTTCAAGGGAGTTTAAAGATTTCAAGACTTTTGTCAAGATTTTAAGAAATTTCAAGATTTCAAAAAAGATCAGAGAAAGAATAAGAAAGAGGATTTGGCGATTGCCTTCTTTTTCTTCTCCCTTTTTGTTTTATTCTTTTTTAATGAATTAAAATGTGTCTTAAATGAAATTAGCAAATTAGAAACTTGAATTAAGAGCATGCTTTCCAATTTTCATCGCTAAATTCTTATATTTTTTTTAATTTTCAAGAATTTCATAGTTAAATTGAAAATAAGAATTTAAATTTTGATTTATTTTAAACATTTTTTAAAATTAATTTTTGTTAAAAAGAATCTATAACTATTTTTAAAAAATGTCATTAATGTTACTATTTTACAAAATTTTTCATAATTTAAAAAGATTCAAAATATTACAAAGTTTTCAAAAGTTTTGAAGAAATTTTAAAAGATATTAAAAAAGTTTAAATAGTTTGTGAGATTTACAATTTTATAGGACCGCCAAGGACTTTTAGGATTTTGAAAAATTCTGTTTATTTCAAGGGATTTGAAAAATTTCATGATTTTTACAAGATTATAAGAAATCATAAAATTGAGAAATTTCAAGGGATTCTAAAAGAGTATTAAATATATAAAATATTTCAAAGACTTGAACGAATTTAAGGGGATTTCAATAATTTTCATAAAACTTTAGGGATTAAATAAAACGGAATGAAAGTTTAAGGGACTTCCAGTGATTTCTACGGATTTTATTGGGTCCTTATGAGAATTTTAGTGATTTAAATATTTTAAAAGAAATTCGAAAAAATATTACATATTTAGAGATATCACTTGAAATATCAAAAATGTCATATAAGGTGATGTAATGAAATGTAAAATAATTTCAATTTTAACTGATTTTTCAATCTTAGATTTAATTGTAAAATTTTTAAATTATTAAATTATAATGCTTAAAATGATACAATGGGTTTAAAATCGAAAATTTTGTATAAAACCGTTTTACGTTGATCAACTCTATATATAAAAAATAATCAAAAATTTTATGAAGTTCGAATACTAAGAATTGAACAATAATTTAATCTTCCAGATTTTTAAACTGTTAAAAATTAAACCATTTCCAGATTTAAATGTTAAAAATTAAACTATTTTAATTCAGAATCATTAGTAGTAAAATAAAATTTAAAATTTTCAAACATCGCGCCTAGAAAAAATGTTCTAAAATGTATTCTTCCTACATTCGGCTATTTCCCCTTCCGCAACTTCTTCCTCATCGACTCTCCACTCTCCTCACTCCCCACCCCTAGTTCTGTACTACTAACTTCCCTGAGTTGTGAGTTGAGTTATGAGTTGTGAGTTGAATTTTAATCAGTGAGTTGTGAGTTGTGCATTGTGAGAAGTGAGTTGTGAGTTTTGATTTTTGAGTTGCGAGTTGTAAATTGTGAGTTGTGAGTCAGGAATTCCCCTCACTTCCCCTTCTTGAAAAAAAGTAACGTTCGATCTTCAATGAATAAAATCTAAGTTAGGATCAGATTTCACAGGACTGTAAGTTTCACACTTTATAGCACAGAATAATTCTTACAAGAACATTAGGCGCGACGAAAAGGTAACGAGGAAGTTATGAGCCGTGTTTGAAAAGTCGTTTGGAAAGACAGATCTTGAGATATAATTGATCTCAACTCCTTCAATGAAAATCGGATTTACGTTAGATGCAATTCGATATTTTATTACTTCTTCAGTTATGTGGATAATATATGTTTTAAAATTCTTTGATATGAAATTTTCAATTTGAAAAAGGGAACCATTTATAAATTACATCACGATATTTTGAAGTTCGATTTTTATTTGTGTTAGAATTTTAATAAAGTTAATAAATTTGCAAAAAAATAGTTGATTTCTAAACTAAAATAAAGAGTCTTTTAAAAAATAAATTTTTAGTCAGTGAATGCAACTTTCAACCAAGCATTTGAAATTTCAATTAGAAAAGATTAAGTTTCAACGAAGAAATTAATTGTTCATATTTCAAGAAAAAAGGGTTTCAATCGTTAATCAAAGACAGTCGAATTAACCCAAAAAGAATAATTCGTAATAAAAGGAATGTACTAGTGCTATTTTAAACAAAAATATTTTTTATGAAATAAAAACATTTGAACTTTACCCAAAAAGAAGAATATTCAAAATAGAAAAAGAATTTCAACCAAAGTGTTGAGTTTTCAAATAAATTAAAAATTACATATTTTTAAATTGTCAACCCAAACAAAAAAATTTTTAACACAAAATTTAAATTACTTTAACCGAAAACACCAATTTTCCAAAAAACATTTAAATTTTTAATTAAAAATATAATTTTTAAACGTATTATTGAATTTTTAACTATAAACTACAAACTTTTACATAAAAATAAAATAATTACCTTTGCAGGTAAATTTTTTTATTTTTTACCACAAAAGAAAACGAATTTTAACAAAACTTTTTAATTCGACACTAAAGAATTGCATATTTAACTAATAAAACGAAATTTTAACAAATTAGTTCAAATTTTAACTCAACAGTCAAATTTTTATTTAAGAAGTTTAATTTTATACCAAAAACAAAAATGTATAACAGAATTCGTAAATTCTTAACTATATTGCTGAATTTTAATCTAAAAGTTATCATTTTTAAACCAATAATAAAATAGTAAGTTTTTCAGTAAAAAAAAGTTGATTTTCAACCAAAAAGATCGAACTTTCAACAGAATAGTTAAATCTGTAACCAATAAAATGAAAGTTTAACAACGTAGTTAAACTATAAATAAAGTAGTTAAAATTGAAAAAAAATTATTCTAACCAAAAAAATATAATATTTCATGTTTGTACCGAGGAAAGATTAAAATTTTTTATCAACATCAGTCGAATTTATCCAAAAAGATAAATTTCTAACAAAACAGTAATAAGGGAGATATTCAACAAAAAATATGTTTATTTTAAACCAAAAACAGTTGATTTTAACCAGAAGAACAAATCTTTAGCAAAATAGTTTAATTTTAAACAAGAAAATAAATTTTTTAAACAAGTATGACTTTCGACCAATTAGCAGTGGAATTTTTAATAAAAATATTAATTTTAAAGGAAAAATGTAAAGTTGATATTTCAGGCAAGAAAATATTTTTATTTTTATTCGAAAGCAGTCGAATTTAATCAAAAAGATGAATTTTAAACAAAAAAAAATGAAAAATTTCGAACAAAAAAAAAATTATTTTCATCAGTAACATTATATGATTTTAATGTTATTATGATGATATAATAACATTATAATTAAATCATAAAATGTGGATTTTTATTACTTAGTTGGATCCTAAGCTAAGGCAATTTAATTTTAGTCCAGGCAGTTAAAAACTATCAATTTTCTAACAATAATATAATAATTAAATAGTAGAATTTTGTAGACAAAAGAAATTAATTTCAAAAAAAAATTTCACAATAGATTTTTAAAATTAAAAAGTTTACCTTTAAGAAAAATTTATTGTATTTCCTTATTAGGTTATAAACGAGGAAAAGGAAAAATTGCTTTTTTTAAGTTTGATTCGTTTGTTGTAAACAATTTATTTATATAAATATAAATTCTATTTTGCAATAAATTTTCTTCGCAGTAACCGGAAAGATGAAGCATTTTAAAAAATATCAAGAAATTTAAACAGATTAAAAAAAAAACTAAATATTTTAAAAAAATGTTAAATAATATGTACGCTTATGAATACGACGCTCGACCGGGAAACAGCACAGCATTTTTTCACCAGAATTTTTTTCAACAAAATAAATCACTGGATTAAAAACATATTTTTCACAATAAAAATTAAATTTTTTTAAGAAAACAAGAGGAATATAATTTCAAATTATTAAATATTCTAAATCTTGTTCAAACTATGATGATTAAAGTTTGAAAACACTAAAATTCGATATAAATCAAGCCATTATACTAAAATTCTTACAAAATTATTAATATTATTTTAAATCTAATAAGATGGTAAACTGTATTATTTTAGGCAAAAAAATCACTGTATTTAAATCTAATATTTTTCTACTAAAAATACAAATTGTCAACTAAAAGCACTAACAAAATTCAAAATTGTTAACTATTTTTAATCTTTCTCAAATTATAATGTTTATATATTTAAAATACCAATTTTTAAAGTAATCCAACAAAATGTGGATTATAATGCTTGAATACGAATGTGAATTTCTAAAAAAACATTAACGCAATCTAAAATTATTCAAGACGGTTAATTTTATTATGTCAAACAAAACAAATCACTGAATGAGAATATAATAATTTTTCAATAAAAATACTCATTTCCGAAAAAACCACTTTTATAATCAAAAAATTTTCAAGCTTGTAAATTTTATGATTTTAAACAAAATAAATCTTTAATATTCTTTTTCATCTCATAATTTTTTTTCCTAATACCAGACAGAATAAAATTGTGATTTTTTTGACGTCTCTAGATTTTTAATTACGAAATTTTTGGAAATCACGAATATCCGAGAATCGAACGAATAAATTTCTGATTTGAAAATATAAAAAAAGACTAGAGAAAAACAAAATTAAAAAATTAGAGTAAGCTGTCAAAATTTTATTGATGTATTCTTTAATTTTCTTTGAATTTTTAAGAACGTTTGATTTGAATATTGGGCATCGAAGAATAATTTAAATGTTGACGTATTTAAAAAGTTTTCAAAAGTTTTGAATACTTTTTTAGAGAAGTTAAAAATTTCAAAATAATTCATGAGCTGCACGATTTTATAGGACCTACAAAGACTTTAGGAATTTAAAAAATTTAAATTGATTTCAAGGGAGTTGAAAGATTTCAAAACTTTTATCAAGATTCTAAGAAATTTTAAGATTTTAAAAAATTTCAAGTGATGCTAAAACGGTGTTGGGGATTTTAAAGGATAGCAACAATTTTGATAGGTTTAATGTGTTTATTACAAGCAATTTCGTTGTACAAATATAAATGTAAATTTAATTTTTATTTACAAATAAAATAACGGTATGTTATTTAAATTTTGTGTTGACAGAAAGCGTAAAGCTTCACCTGTTCTGTTCTGTTGACTGAAAATTTAATAGGTACTGTGCAGATGTATATATCTGCCCATTTATGTAAAACTGAAAATGCCTGCATATTCATGTGCTCGGTCATTTATGCACTCTAACGTCAGAGATCACGAATTGGAATTGAAATGGAATTCTTGTCAGTTACATGATCAGCATAATTCCCGAGAGTATTTGATGAATGTGATATTCCAATAAAAGTAAAAAATAAGTTTAATGATTTACATGATGATCGATAAAACGTCAACTATTTGGCAGAAAACTTAATTTTTTCTAGCAAAATCTTACCCTTTTTTGGATAGGATAATTTTATTTATTTTTATTATAAACAAAATTAATCTGGGTTTCCACAAATCGAATTCACTCCTGTTTCTAAAAAACTTTTTGTGTTTACATTTATGATTTTCCAGATATATTAAATTTTTGGAATACATCTATGTTTAACAATTTTTTGAAAACAGGGTTTAATTAAAGATGAGGTAACGCTCAGAAATTAAAATTAATTAAACAATTAAAATGTGATAATTGGAATGACTGAAAAATGCCGAAAAATAAAATTCACGACAAATTAAAATTCCCGAAATGGAAAATTCCCGAATAATAAAATTCACGAATATAAAAATTCCCGAATTATAGAGTTCCCAAATCCCAAAATTCCCGAATAACACAATTCAAGACAGTTTAAAATATTGTGGAATCAGAAAATTCCCGAAATTTAATACTATTAACGAATTGCAACATTCCCGAATAATAAAATATCCGAATTGGAAAATTCCCGAAGTTAAACAATTTAAATGTTTTCATGAATAGGTTTTATTGATTACAAAACCATAATGAAATTTTTATTTTTTAAATAATTTTTTATGTTTAGGATTTATAAAATTATTGTTTAAATTTAAAATAACAATAATTTTTAATAAAATATTTCTGAATAACGCATTTTTTGCATAATAGTTTCACACTCTAACAAAAAAAACAACAACTCTTTTTATCATACCTGTAGACAAGTTTCAAAAAAATATATATAAAATTTAAGTTCTATTTTTGCAAGCGCTTTTCGTATTTTTTAAATACTGTGGACATTGAAAAAATTCGTCACCCATAAATATTTCATGTAAAGCTCTTGTTATTTTATATTCAAACAATAATTTTTCCAATTTTAAATATTAAAAAAATTATTTAACAAAAATAATATTTATTATTGTATTTGTAATCAATAAAAAATCTTTAACTCAGATATTTTATAATACGGGAATTTTAATATTCGCGAATTTTCCGATTCGGTAATATTATAAACAGTCATGAATTTTATTATTCGGAAATTTTCCAATTCGGAAAATTTATTTTTCGAGAATTTTATTATTATGGAATTTTCCAAATCGCATTTTCGTCAAAAAGAAAAAAATGTCTTTCTTCCTGTTTAGAAAATTAAATTTCTTATAATTGCACCTCTCATTTAAAAAAAAATTGTTGGTGATAAAACAGCCTGACACGTACCATTTATTTAAAGAATTCGAAATTCATTAAAACCAGACAAATATTGACGTAATAACTAACTAAACATTATTCGCAGTCTGTTAGATTAACACAAAAATGTTAAAAATGGTATAAAAAAACTAATGAAAATAAAACTAATTTTTTCGTAATTTGCAACGAGTACACGGAGAAAAATGGATGTTTAAATGTAGATATTTAAAGGGTAAGATTGTCCCACCTAACATGCAGATATCCAT
>JAAAKG020147843.1:0-10375 GCA_010014905.2 Druon quercuslanigerum
TTCTATGTACTTGATTTTCTCTCGTGGTACCATTGAATTGATAATATAACTGATTAAACTCCATATCGTTATTCATAATCATTTAGCTTATTTCAACCCATTTCTTCTATGAATTAACTCTTGATAACTTACTCATTATCAACCGAGAATTTATGCAATCTACTAAGTATGGCATTATTAACGAGTGAAAATATCGCATTTAAATCCAGTTATAGATTATAGAATCCCTATTAAATAACTACGAGTTAATAAATAATTAACTCGACCAATGAATAAGTCCCCATTTCACTAGATAATCAAATCCTTTAGTAGAGTTCAAATTTGAACTTATTCCCGCGTAAGGATGGCATCACGTGACTATAGGGAAGTCGCCCGACGTCACAGTACGACAATGAAATCTTTTTAAATTCAGAATCCTTGTAGAGTTCTACGCCAGGTAGAGGAGTCTGTAGAACCTCGAAGCTTTTCTTGAGCAATTCAGGCTCCCGGCATCCCAACAATGATCGAACTTCAGAAGTAATAGGTTTACGTTGACAGCGAGGCAAAATTGCGGGCGATGGCGCAACTATTCAAACTCAGCTTCCACTCATCGAAAATAAGCTAACGAATTCAAAAGTCCTGAAGTCCTCCATGTCTCGACGTCCAACGTTCTTTATCGATGATGTTGATTTTGAGGGGCAGTACATACAATAAAAATAAAAATCGGAACTAATTAGCCTAATATTTAGTTATAAAAATATGAACAGAGCGAGCCGTGAAGCATCGTGCGAACTCTGAGGTGCTAGAAATCTTTTTAATTTATAATTAAGATCGATTCTTGTGCGTTGTAAAATCTACAACGTCACAATTCAGAAAATTACTTTTAAGCAAATATTTTGACTTTAAAAGTAGTTCAATTTTTAACCAAAAACGATCAATTCTCAATAAAAAATGTAATATTGGATATTTAGACACACAAAAAATTCTTTTTTTTTGTTTATTTTAAATAAAAAAAAGCAATGTAATTTTACAAAAAAGACAAATTTTTAACGTAATAGTTGAATCTTCAACCAAAAGAGATTTGTTTCTAAAAAATTCAAATTGCTTTTCCAAAATGGTTAAATAATTTTATTAAACAATAATCTGAGTTTTTAAACCAAAGGGGGAGTTTTTTTAAAAAGAGTAAAATTTCTAACTCGGATAGAATTTTTGGTCCATATAGTCAAAAAATGTTATTTAAAATGTTAAATTTTGAAGCCGAACAGACGAATTTTGAACATAACACATTAATTTCCAACAAAATAATTTTTTTTAAATAAAAATAAATGAATTAAAAAAAAAGTTGAGTTTTCAACGAAGATAAAACTTTCAGGCAACAAAATAAAAAATTGTTATCTAAAATGTTATATTCTTATGCCAACCAGATAAATTTTTTCAGCCATAGAATAAAAATGAGGGAATATTTCAATTTTTGTTTGAATTGCCAAAAATTTGATTTGTTAAATAAAATCTTTCACCCCCACTCCGTAATTTTTTTTCTTATTCCAGAAAAAGTATTGCATACTTTCGACCTTTCACTTTGAGGATTTGATAATATTTTCCATAATTATATTTTATTTTTATTTTTAATAACGCACATTGAACTTTGACTCTGTGTAGCTCTCCGCCCGGGATGATTGCTAAAGAGATAAATCAGCGAGCTGGGTCAAGGCAAAATTTTTGAACGAGCGTATGATTTAAGTAAGTAAATAAATTAATATATTTTTAAAAACTTTTTGTTTATCCTTTTATTTACCTAATAAAAAAATCCTAGAAAAGAATAAGCAACATGAATGGTAATTATGATTCTTAATAAATAATAAAAATTTTTTCAAGGTCGCGGAAGTGTAAAATTTTTATTCAATAACTTGTTATGTCAATAATACCTGGAGATTCTCGACATTCGATATGTTATTAGAATTTATTTACCTATAAATTATGCAAGATGATTTGCAATATAAATTTTTTTTTTCAAGAAAATCAATTATTTAATACCACAATCAAGATGCAATTTTCATTTAATTTACACAATTTTAAACAAATTATAAAATAACAATTTTTCTAACGCATAAAAAAAATATGATTTACTAATATGCAAAAAAGAAATACTTTAAAAAATATTTTTAAAAATAAAAGGACTTATTTATTAATTACATGTCGCGCAGTACTTTGTTTTCGATCCACTAATATTATTTACATGATAAAAAATGTCTTTTTTGAAAATATTCTTAAGAAGGTCATTTTCAGCAAGCTTATGTTTTTATAAAAATATTATAAATACTTTATATTTACTAATCAATACACAACTCATAATTTGATTTAAATTTCTGTTAGATTGAATAATCCAAGTTATTTTCCATAGGAGCCAGATTGTGCTGAAGCTGATGCTTGAGCAGATGCCTGCGAGTAACTACCACCACCACCTTGTTGTTGACCACTGAAAATAGGTAAAAAAATGTTTTTTAGAAATTATTTTTTAATTTTTAAACGATAATTTTATTTTTTAATCAGGGTAATCAATTAATTAATATGTGAAGTATTAAATAGTGTCGATTACTGGTTTATTATTTGTTGAAGAAACAAAAAAAAATTTACCCCAGCCCGGATTTGAACCAAGAAGGTCACTATACATAGAACATCAATAATTTACGCCAACGAGGCAATTCTAGATCATTCCTTGTTTTTTTTCTTTATCACGTGATGACGCGCGTCTGAATCGCTTTGCCTTGTGAAACTATTCTAGTACATATTTCAGGCTGTAGAATTTGTTTTGCATCAGAATATAAAGAATGATGCTATTTTGTCGACTGGGATAAATAATCATTTTTGTGTGCAAAATATTAAATTGTTTTGATTACTGGTCTATTATGTATAGTGGCGTCTCTGGTTCAAATCCCGGCTACTGTAGATTTTTTCTCGCTTTTTCAAGTTCAAATGTTATTTGAATCAAGCAAATTAAAAATTTCTTCAAGAAAGTTAATTTTCGACATTTTTTACCTAAATCTTTATTTTTCAAAATATATCTGCTTGGGTAAAATAAAAAATATTTGTTTAAAAATTCTTTTTTTTTTAGCTAAAAATTTATCATTTTATTTTAAAATTCACTTAATTGGGTGAAAAAGGAATTATTTTGTAAACATTTTTGTTGTTATAAAATTAATTTTCTTCGTAACAAAGTTTCTTTTTGGTCAGAAAAAACTGTTTGGTTGAAAAATACTTTTTTTCTTTTTAAAATTAATGTTTATGAACTAAAAATTGAAATGCTTAATTTTTGTTAACTTTTTTATTTGTGTATGCTAAATATTAAATAGTTTTGATTACTGGTCTATTATGTATAGTGGCGTCTCTGGTTCAAATCCCGGCTGCTGTAGATTTTTTCTCGCTTTTTCAAGTTTAAGAGTTACTTGAATCAAATAAATTAAAAATTTCTTCAAGAAAGTTAATTTTTGACTTAATATTGTAATTTTTTACCTAAATATTTTTACCTAAAAAATTTCAAAATATATCTGCTTGATTAAAATGCAAACTATTTGTTTAAAAATTCCTTTTTTTAGATGAAAATTTATAATATTTTTTTTGAATTCAGTCATTTAAGTGAAACTTTAATTATTTTGTAAAAATTTTGTTGTTATAAAATTAATTTTCTTCGAAGCAAAATTTTTTTTTGGTCAGAAAAAACTGTTTGGTTGAAAATTACTTTTTTTGTTGATTAAAATTTATTTTTATTAACTGAAAAATAAAATATTTCATATTTGTTAACTTTTTTATTTTTTATGCTAAATATTAAAGAGTTTTGATTACTGGTCTATTATGTATAGTGGCATTTCTGGTTCAAATCCCGGCTGCTGCAGATTTTTTATCGATTTTTCTTTAAGTTCGAAAGTTATTTGAATAAAATAAATTTAAAATTTCATAAATTTAAATGAGAATAAAATAAAATTTCAAATCCTATTTAACTTCCAATAATCAAGTTAATGCACATAATTCCTGATAATAAAACAAAGAATCTAAAAGCTAAATTTATACGACCACCTTAAAATGTTCCTATTGTAATCTGAATTTACAAAAAAAATTTAAAAAAAAAAGAAAAGAACAAAATTCTTTACTTGGAAAAAAATATAATCGAGGAAAGAAAAATAAAAAAAAGAAACTATTTTAAAAATAAATAAAAAAATAAATAAATTGAAGATGTCTATAATTTGGTTGTAGTAATAACTTTTCAACCAAATAGCTGACTTTTTAACCCGAAAATATTTCAGCCAAAAATGGAATAGTACATTTTTATTTTAACTTTATTTTTAACAAAAAAAAAGAATTTTTAACAGAATAGATCAATATTTAAATTAATTAATTAATTTAGCACTAAAATAATAAAGATTTAACCAAAAAAAAAAGAATTTTTAAATAAAAAAGCTGTATTTTCAACAGAAAATGTTGGATTTTTAACAAAAAAGATAAAATTTACAGTACAAAAACTGAAATTATATACATAAAAATAATTTTTTATTTCAGAAAGTTAATTTTCAACCTAATATTGTAATTTTCACCTAAATCTTCATGATTTGAAATATATCTGTTTGTTTGAAATACAAAAAATTTGGTTAAAGTATGTTTGTTTGTTACAGAAAAGATTTATAATTTGATTTTTAAATTCACTAATTTGGGTAAAAATCAGTCACAGCCTCGGTGACGTAATTGCTCAACGCTCCACTTATGTATAGTAGCATTTCTGGTTCAAATCCAGGCTGGGGTAGATTTTTTTTTTGCTCTTTTCATGTTTAGGAGTTTGTTGAATCAAATAAATTTAAATAATTTTCTAGTTTGGTTGACGTAATAACTTTTCTCAACAAGAAAAAAAATAAATAAATAAAGTTACACATTTGGGTAAAAAGGCGATAAAAACAAATTATTTTTATTAAAATTAATGCAGTTATCATGAATTTTTAACCAAATAGTTGAATTTTCAACGAAAAAGTTTAATTGTTAGCCAAAACTGGAATAGTTCAAATTTCATTTTAACAAATTTTTTTTTTAAAGAAATAAAAGAATTTTCAATTAAACAGTTTAATATTTAAACAAATTAATAAACTTTAAACTACTATAATGAAGCTTTGACAAAAGAATAATATATTATAATAAGGCGAAATACTAAAAAAAAAAAAAAAAATCAAACAAGAACAAGAAATCAAATCACAAATTTCAACTGAAAAATTTTAATTTTTGGAAAAATACTGAATTTTTATTCAAAAGGAAATATACTAAAAAAAAGTGGAATAGCTAATTTTTAAGTTAAAGAAATAATTTTGAACAAAAGAAAAACGAATTTTCTTCAAGAAAGTTAATTTTTGACTTAATATTGTAATTTTTTACCCAAATCTTCACTTCTGAAAACTTATATGCTTGGTTAAAATACAAACTATTTGTTTAAAAATTACTTTCTTCAGCTGAAAAATTTGAATTTATTTTAAAATTCACTCGTTTGGGTGAAACTTTAATTATTTTGTAAAAATTTTTGTTGTTATAAAATTAGTTTTCTTCGTAAGAAAATTTTTGTTTGGTCAGAAAAAAGTGTTTGGTTAAAAATTATTTGGTTTTGTCTAAAATTAATGTTTATGAATTGAAAATTGAAATATTTCGTTTTTGTTAACTTTTGTATTTGTAAATTTATGCATTTAATTGAAAATTTATCTTTTTCTGGGATAACAAATCTTTCCGGTAAAAAATATACATTTTTAGTAAAAAAATAAATTGTTTGGTAGAAAATTCAAGTCTAACTTGGTTGAAAATTAATTTTTTTTTTTGAAAATTTACCCATTTTTGCTTGAATAATAATTAATGTTTTTTAGAAGCAAGTTCATGTAAAAATACATTTTTTTTATTACTGATTTATAATCTTATTTTTAAATTCATTTCTGTGGATCAAAATTTAATTATTGTTTTGAAAATTTATGTTATTGAAAATTTATTATTTTAGTTAAAAATTCATTTACTGGATTAAATATTAAACTATTTGGTTGAGAAATCTTTTTTCTATATTGAAAATCAATTTTTTAACCGGTAATTTAATTATTTTACTAAAAATTTATTTGAATTTTCTGTTCGTTTTTTCTAATTAGTTACTCTTTTTGTGTTAAATTCGTTCGTTAATATTAATTGCTTATTTTGAAAATTGATTTTTCCTTTGTTGAAAAATCAACTATTTAGTAAAAATTCCTTTTTATAGCTAAAAATTTATCATTTTATTTTAAAATTCACTCGTTTGGGTGAAACTTAAATTATTTTGTACAAATTTTTGTTCTTATAAAATTAAATTTTTTCGTAAACATTTTTTTTTGTCAGAAAAAATTGTTTGGTCGAAAATTGCTTTTTTGTTCTTTAAAGTTAATGTTTATGAAGTGAAAATTGAAATATTTTATTTTTGTTAATTTTTTTTTATTTTGAAATTGATGTATTTTATTGAAAATTCATCTTTTTCGGAGATAATAATTATTTCCAATAAAAATATACTTTTATAGCTGAAAAATAAATTATTTAGTTAATTATTATCTTATTTTGAAATTCATTTCTACAGGTGAAAATTTAATTATTATATTGTTAATTTGTATTTTGGAAAATTTATAATCTTAGATGAAAATTTATTTACTTAATTAAATATTAAACTATTTGGTTGAGTAATCGTTTTTCTTTATTAAAAATTAATTTTTTAACTGGTAATTTAATTATTTTACTGCAAATTTATTGTTATTTTTTTAGTTTTTTTCTGATTAGTTAATCTATTTTGTATTAAATTCGTTCGATTTTGGTTAAAAGTTATTTCTTTATCTGAAAATTTAACCGTTCCATTTTCTTGTTAAAAAGTAATTTAAAAAAATTAATTTGTCTACGTAATTGTTAAAAATTTATCATTTTACTTTAAAATTCACTTGTTGCGGTGAATCTTTAATGATTTTGTACAAATTTTTGTTATTATATAATTAATTTTTTTCGTAAAAAATTTTTTTCTGTCAGAATAAACTGTTTAGTTGAAAAATGCTTATTTGTTCTTTAAAATTATTGTTTATGAACTAAACATTGAAATATTTCATTTTTGTTAATTTTTTTATTTTGAAATTATGTATTTTATTGAAAATTCATCTTTTTCGGAGATAATAATTCTTTGTAGTAAAAAATATATTTTTCTAGTTGAAAAATAAATTATTTAGTTAAATATTATCTTATTTTAAAATTTATTTCTACAGGTGAAAATTTAATTATGTTGTAAATTTTCGTTTTTGAAAATTTATCATTTTAGTTGAAAATTCATTTACTGGATTAAATATTAAACTATTTTGTTGAGAAATCGTTTTTCTATATTGAAAATTAATTTTTGAACTAGTAATTTAATTATTTTTCTGAAAATTTATTGTTATTTTTTGTTCTTTTTTTAATTAGTTAATCGTTTTTGTGTTAAATTATTTCGTTTTTCGTTAAAAGTTATTTCTTTATCTGAAAATTAAACGTTCCCTTTTTTTGTTAAAAACTAACTTTTTAAATTAATTTGTCTACGTATTAGTTAAAAATTCATAATTTTCTAGAATATTATTAATTACTTCTTTTAAAAATTGATTTTTCTTTTGTTAAAAAATGAACTATTTAGTTAAAAATTCCTTTTTATACCTAAAATTTTATCATTTTTTTTAGAAAAAACTGTTTAGTTGAAAATTGCTTTTTTGTTCTATAAAATTAATGTTTATGAAGAGAAAATTGAAATATTTCATTTTTGTTAATTTTTTATTTTGAAATTTAATTATTTTACTGAAAATTCATCTTTTTCGGAGATAATAATTTTTTCCAGTAAAAAAATATACTTTTATAGTTGAAAAATAAATTATTTAGTTAAATATTATCTTATTTTAAAATCCTTTTCTACAGGTGAAAATTTAATTATTATGTTGTAAATTTGTGTTTTTGAAAATTTATCATTTTAGTTGAAAATTCATTTACTGGATTAAATATTAAACTATTTTGTTGAGAAATCGTTTTTCTATATTGAAAATTAATTTTTTAACTGGTAATTTACTTATTTTGCTGAAAATTTATTGTTGTTTTTTGTTAGTTTTTTCCTAATTATTTCATCTATTTTGTATTACATTCGCTTGTTTTTCGTTAAAAGTTATTTCTTTATCTGAAAATTTAACCGTTCCCTTTTTTTGTTAAAAACTAAATTTTTAAATTAATTCGTCTACGTAATTGTTAAAAATTCATCTTTTTCTAGAATAATATTATTGACTTCTTTTAAAAATTGATTTTTCTTTGGTTGAAAAATCAACTCGTTTGGGTGAAACTTTAATTATTTTGTAAGAATTTTTGTTGTTAAAAATTAATTTTTTTTGTAAGAAAAAACTGGTTGAAAATTGATTTTTTGTTGTTTAAAATTAATGTTTATGACATATTTCATTTTTTTAACTTTTTTATTTTGAAATTTATGTATTTTATAAAAAATTCATCTTTTTCGGAGATAATAATTCTTTCCAGTCAAAAAATTTACTTTTCTAGTTGAAAAATAAATTATTCAGTTAAATATTATCTTATTTTAAAATTCATTTCTGCGGGTAAAAATTTAATTATTATGTTGAAAATTTTTAATTTCAGTTAAAAATTAATTTACTTGAGTAAATGTTAAACTATTTGGTTTAATTTTGTAATTACATAATTGTTTAGAATTCATCTCTTTGTAGAATAATATTACTGACTTATTGTAAAAATTGATTTTTCTTTTATTGAAAAATCAACAATTTAGTTAAAAATTCATCAATATTATCGAAAATTCAATACTTTTTATTGATTATATTAAATTTTTTCTAGAAATTTCTCAAAGTCTTAATATATTTGAAATAATTAATTCTTTAGTAGACATTTTTCACGCAATATATTTTAATAACCCCCCCCCCCTATTCTCATTAGAACCAGTAATATTTTAACAAATCCCCCTTTTCCCTAAATCGTCTTACCAAAAGGATGACCCCTTATTTGATATTTTTGCTTTCTGTAGCAACCATATTTTGTGCTTTAATTTTGTTTATAATCATTATTATTTATTTATTATTTATTTACTTATTTATTATTTTTTTATTTAACTTACCCTCCACAGGTATTGCAAGTTGGTTGTGGGGGAGGTGGTGGTTGGTATCCACCACCACAAGTGCTGCATCCTTGTTGACCTTGATAACCTTGATGACCCTGATGACCTTGATAACCTTGATAACCTCCTTGGTATCCTTGATTGCCATAACCACCACCAACTGGAACAAGAACCACCGGAATAACGCCTACGGAATTACCTGACAAGTAAATATTTTAATTATTACAAATAATTCAAATCTAGCTGAAGAAATGAATTTAATAGGTCATGAGCACCAATTTTTGGCACCTTTTGTCGATAGACTGAAAATTTCTAATTTCTAATTTACACAATTTTAACGAAAACTTCTTTTTAGCATGGTAGCTTAGTGAAACAGAGTACGAAACCGGCAATCTGCGTGGTCTGGGTTCGAATCCCAGAGGAGCTAGAAAGGATTTTTTTCATAGATAAAAATTAAAACCATTCTGGTTTAGACTATGTAGATCAAAGTCCGTTATTTTATTGACGAATAAAAAAAGATAAATATAGTTGTAAAAGCAGTCACTTAAAAATGAGCAAAAAGCGGGTTTATTAGGTTTTTTTTTTCTAATTTGCATTGCTTTATTCACAAATGTAAAATATTTGCTTTGATTAAAATTAATGTGGAATGTAATTTATAATCATAAATTAAAATAATTATTAAAATAGTTACATCAGCTTTTATACAATTTTAATTTAATTTTAATTTTTATCGGCTATGATTGAACTGAAACTTTGAGACAAATATAAGATTTTATTCCAGCAGGTAATAAAAGTAAAGAAAGAGAAAATTAATCTAATTTTGGATTTTATACCGTAATCAGATTCTAAATCTTCCAAATTAAAGAAATTCCGAATGGTAAGCGTCAAAATTATAGAATTTTTAATTGTGAAACTTGAAACTTGCACAATTTTTTAATTGCAAATTTTCAATATTAAAAAAAAACAAGTCAATTTTTCAGTTAAAAATTTTTCAAATTGAAGCAATTCCTAATGCTATAAGTCGAGATTACAGATTTTTAATTGTGAAACTTAAAAATTGTGTTTTTATTACTTTGATGATTTTTTAAATAAAAAAAAAATTTTTCAATAAAAAATATATTTTTCAGCAAAAAATAAATTATTCAATAAAAAATTTTTTAATAAAAAATAAATTTTCCAGATCAAAATCTTCCACATTGAAAAAATTTGGAATGCTAAACGTCAAAATTACAGAAT
>JAAAKG020147844.1:0-10375 GCA_010014905.2 Druon quercuslanigerum
TCTTAAGATTTATCAATATTTTAACAATATTGATATAGATCAGTAGACAAACAAAATTAACATCTAATATTAATAATTTCTACAAAATAGTTCGATTTTTAACCCAGAATACGAATTTCCAACAAAACAGTGAAAACAGGTGAATTTTTTAATTAAAAAATAAAATTTTAAAACAATAGTTGAAATTTGAACCAAACAAGATTTCATTTGACTTTTCCGCACAAAAATATCAATTTAAAAAAAGTAAACAAAACAGCTGAATTTTCAACACAACAGACTGACTTTAAAAAAAATTAATTTTTAAGCAAATAATAAAATTTATAAGTAAAAAAATATTCTTCGGAAGGAAGCAAATGAAAAAAAAAATAAATACAAGAAATAAATTATTAACTATAATCTTTTATAAACGGAATAAAACAATTTTAAAATTTTAAATAAAAAATTTTTTAATTTATTTTGCTTGACTGTTATTTAGTGGTATCAAAATTCCATGAGTGATGCACGATTTTTTTCTAAATCTCTGACTTTTCCCTAACCTTTACAATTCCCTGATCTCTTTTATTTTAAATTCTTCTTGGCTAGGTTCGTTGTTTACCCACCAAGTGTCTTTGGCGCGTAAATTTAAATTTATAATAAACTTTACAATAATTACTGAGTTATTTGTTTCATTTGCGAATTTCCAAAAATACTTGAGTTTAGGTATCAAAGAAAATTAACGAAAAGCTGGAAAAATTCCCTCTGCGAATTTGAAAATGGTGCGTTCTATAACCTGAGGGTTTGTCCCTGAATTTCTGATCGAGGGTGAGGACGAAGATTGAGTTTACTTCGTCTCTTGTTTTCCGTTTCTTATTTCTCTGTCTTACGAAAGCCAACTAGACTTAACAAAGCTTAGCTGGAATATCCGAGGGCCGAGTTGGATACCAGTTGAACTTTCGCATTAGACCAGCAGTATTTTCTCGATTTCCAGACGTCCAAGCGCCAAGGCGATTCACGTCTCTCTAATTTGTTACAAACAGAATGGACTTTTCTTCACCAGAAAACTTCTATTTACGAGTCCATGAAATAAAACAGTTTGTCACCATTTTCTTTTTGCTCTAACTTATTTATTTTAGAAGTAAAACCTCTTGGATGAAAAATGGTGCCCACTCTCTTAAAATGAATTATTAAAATCTCACTGGTTTAGTCAGTAATCACATATTATTTCTCACTCCTGTGCTAACATTTGCAGACTTATAATTTTATATCTTTGCCGCATAAAACTCTGTATTATTTCCATTTTCTCGAGAACGAATCGTTTCTCATTAAAAACCTTACGTTAACTTGAAAAACAGGGGCCAATGTTGACAGATTTGAAAAAAGAAGTACCGCAGTGCGCGAGTACTCAGTCGAGTATATTGCGCAAAATTATGAATTTCAATTTGAAACGATTTAGGCTGTGCGTATTATTTTCTGATAGTGCAGTGAAACTCGAATATTGCTCGTTTATAATCTATTATATAAATTATGTATTAAAAATGCCTAAGGCGAGTACGCCGCAAGTTCGGAGGCACCGAGCAGATTGTCTTTTTATAATAAATATAAATAAAATTATTATAGATTGTAAGTCTTTCGGAAGTTAATATTGTTTTAAAAATGCATAAGGACAACTTTTAATAACATTAATTTTTGAATTAAGTAGTGGAATAAAAATAGCAATTGAGTAGTGCTCCCAAAGAGAGCTCCTCACTTAACTGCGCATGCGTCGAACGCGGCGTTTACTTAGTTCCTTTTCGCGCGCAGTTTAAAATTCTAAAAAGCTTTATTTAAATGTATAGAATTTTAAAATTTAGCGTTTAAACTTATAAAAACGTCAATTAGATCGAAATTAATGAATTCTAGTAAAAATAATTAAATAATTAAATGCATTTTCTGTAAATAATATGGTAAATAACCAGAAATCTATAAAACGTCAGAGTGCAAAAGAGAATTTTTTGCGAAATTGATTTCTCCTAAAAGAGGCCCATACGAAAAGTGATTGTTTTAAATCGCAACAATATTTATTCAATTTTTTATGGTGCTTCAAAATTAGCCTATCTCACGTCCTGTAAAATTTTAAAAAAAGTAGGTTAGGCAAATTTAAAAAAATAAATTACCTCTCCTAATTTTTCAAGAAGTAAAACGATTGATAGAATATTAAATTTGTTAATAGAAAAATTTTAATAAATCGTAAATTATAGGTAATTTTCCGATGATTTTCGTTCTTCAAGTGACAACTAAAAATATTAAGCTATCATATATTAGGATTTTAATTTTTTTTTAATTTGCTAAAAAGGGCTATAAAAAAAATTGTTGCAAGGAATGAAAATTGTTAAATAAAATATTTTTGGTTACATAAAATTTTTTTAAATAAAAAAAACAACCCGTACTACGTCAATTTTAACTTGAAATACTAATGAAATATATCAATTGAAATACATAAATAATTTTCTCAGCTGTTATTTGTGCTAAATATGATTGAGGTGGTCGTCAAAAGAAGATGACCATTTACTATTTTCAAGTTTATTTAAATTAAATTTTTCTCGCCAAATTTATGAATGGATTTTAATAAGGCTAATTGAAAATCCCGACCTGGACCTGATTAGGAATCCATGTCTGGCCCCCACTGGGAATCCCAGCCTGGCCCCGATCAGGATTCCTGATTTGGCCCCGACCAGGGCCAGACCAAATTTCTGCGGGTTATAGTATGCCTAAAATTTTAATATTTTCAGAATACCATAGAATATGTAATACAATCGAATATGAAATTGAAACTTACATTTTATATTAATAATCAATTCATTGTAAAAATATAAAAAGGTACATTTTCATAACACGAATTTTTGAATAAAGTAGTAGAGTCAAGAGACCTGCTTACTAAACTGCACATGCGTCGACTCGGTATCTTATTTTTTGCTATTCGCACGCAGTTTAAAATGCTAGTAAACATTATTTTTCTCATTTATTATAAACAATGGCATTTTAAATAATAAAAATGTCCAGTATTTTGAAATAATTGAATCCTAATAAAATTAAAAATTAATTATATTCTTTAACTAATATGTTAAATAACCAGAAATTCTTTCTTCAAAAATTTTCATTTCATGTAAAATTTTTTTTTTCTTCATCGCTCCTTAGCAAATTAAAACAAAATAAAACGACCCTGATAAATGATAGCATAACTTTTTGGAAAGAAGATTATCTACAAGTAAATTTTATAATTTTTCCAAAAGTAAACCAATTGAGAGAAAATTGAATTTGTTTACAGAAAAATGTTAATAAATTGCAAATTATAGGTAATTTTCTGCCCGTACTACTTTAATTTTACCATTATTAAAAATACAAAAGATTGAGTTGGTCGTCGAAAGGAGTTGACCATTTACTATTTTCAAGTTTAGTTAAATGAAATTTTCATTCGAGAAATTCAAAAATGGATTTTAATAAGACTAACTGAAATTCCCGACCTGGACCCGATTAGGAATCCCGGTCTGGCCCCGACTGTAATCCCAGCATGGCCCCGATCTGGCCCCGATCAGGCCATAAAAAAATTTCTGCACAGGGCTGTTTGTTAGATTCAGGATTTCGAATATAATTCGCACAAATCCAGATCCCTAGTCCAATTAACGATTATTCAAAGCAACTTGCATAGCATAATAAGGCTTCGAGTTCCACATTATCAAGTAACCCGTTACGTTTTGTCGCGAAATGTGATATGACAGACATTTTCACTAATAAAAATGTCCTTTATATCAAAATTAATGAGTCCTAATACAAATAAAAATTAATTATATCATTTACCGAATATGTTAAATGACCAGAAATATTTTCATCAAAAATTTTCATTTCATGTAAAAGTTTTTTTTCTATATGGATTATTAGCAAATTAACACAAAATAAAACGACCCTGATAAATGATAGCTTAATTTTTTGGAAAAAAGATTATCTACCAGTAAATTTTAGAATTTTTCAAATTTAAACCAATTGAGAGAAAAATAAATTTGTTTACAGAAAAATGTTAATAAATTGAGAATTATAGGTAATTTTATGCCCGAACTAATTTAATTTTAACTTAAAATACCATTATTAAAAATACAAAAGATTGAGTTGGTCGTCGAAAGGAGTTTACCATTTACTATTTTCAAGTTTAGTTAAATGAAATTTTCATTCGATAAATTCAAAAATGGATTTTAATAAAACTAATTGAAATTCCCGACCTGGCCCCGATTAGGATTCCCGGTCTGGCCCCGATTAGGATTCCCGATCTGACCCCGATTGGAATTCCCGATCTGGCCCCGATCAGGGATATATAAAAAAATTTGCACAGGGCTATTTGTCAGATTCAGAATTTCGAATTGAATTAGCACAAATCCAAATCCCTAATCCAATTAACAATTATTCAAAGCAACTAGCATAGCATAATAAGGCTTCGAGTTCCACCTTATCAAGTAACCCGTAACGTTTCGTCGCGAAATGTGATATGACAGAAGAATGGGTGGAGAAATGCATGCGTGTATCTGTACCGCGTGAGCAATTTTCCCAGAGTAAACTCCGCCCGTTCAGTGTGGCGGTAGCGCGTTATCTCGCCAACCGGGCCAACAAGAATCTGCATTCTACCACGTGGATTCGGATTTCCGATTTTCCGCTGAAGCTTGCCTAGCTGGATCCGAGATTAGCAGAAAGAATCTTCTGAAAAGCTCGGATGCAGATTCGTACGTGTGATAAATCACAAATTTATGAACTGATATGGATTCATAATTCTTTGCGAATTCCAAAAAATGCGATAAGGACACTGAGATATTCGGATATATTTCTCAGTAATCTCTATCAGCGATATTTTAAATCGCGCGTTAAATATGATTATCTCTTTCGTTATTTCATAATTTTTTTTTCATAGGGGGATCCACGTAAATTTGAACAATTTTTAACCTGCGACTTTTAAAAAAATGCGATCAATTGACTTTTTTCCATTTTTCTCAGCAGCTCAAGTTCAGGAAAAATTTTGATGTTAATTTTTTTGTCTTCATGGTCTATAAATAATATTTTTTAAATATTGCTTTAAAATTGTGAAAAAAGAGCATCAGACGGGAAATCTGAAAGGGGTTCGAAACCCAGCGATCTGTGGAACATTTTTTTGCAATTTTGAAATAAATATTTTAAAAATATTGATTATAGATTATTTGAAAAAAAATTAACATCAAAATTATTTATTGCTTGGAATGTTTTTTGTAATTAAAGTTCTCCTTCTTAAAGAATTTTTTTTTCTTCCAACTATTATTGGATGAAAGTTCACTCTTTTTGGTCAAAAATTCGACTATTTAGTTGCAAATTCATCTTTTTTGTTGAAAATTTGTGCTGAAAAATTAGTTTATTTTGTTGAATTTTTCTCTGTTTTGATTAAAGGTCTAACTATGTAGAATTATACGTAACTTTTTTGTTTACAATTCATTATTCTTGGTTGAAAATTCAATTTTTCAGGCTAATAGTTCATCTTTTTTCTAAACATTTCATTTTTTTGGCTTGAAAGTTAAAATATTTTGTTAAAAATGTTACTATCTTTAGTTGCGGCTTCAACTCTTTTATTTAAAAATCAAATGATCAGGTTTAAAATTTATTTATTTTGTACGAAAAAGATTTTTTTTTTATTAAAAAATCAGTTGTTTTTTTAATGTTCATATTTTGACCTAATTCAATAATCAACTGTTTTTAAGCAATTGTTATTTTCGGCTTAAAAATCCAACTATATTTGGCTTAAACTTCAAATATTTTTTGAAAAAATCATCCATTTTGTTTGAAAATTTTCATATATTTGGTTACAAATGCATCTTGTTAGTTAAAAATTATTATATATTTATTAACTCAACTATCGGATTAAAACATAATCTTCCGGGTTTAAGGGTCAACTTTTTTCTAAACCATTTGAATTTTCAAATTGAAAAATCAACAGTTTCGTTAAAAATTTGTATTTGGATTTAAAATTCATCTCTGTTAAAAAATAATCCTTTTTGCTCAAAAATGTAATTGCTTTTTTTATATTGAAAAGTCATATTTTGATAGAAATATCGTCTTTTATTTGTTGAAGGTGCATTATTTTGTATTAAAAAGTCTATTATATTTTTGTTTTATAACTGCTTTCTTTAGGTTAAAAATTCTACTATTTGGTTATAAATTGAATCTTTTGGTTCAAAATTAAAGTTTTTCTTTATTAAAAAGTTATCTTTTTTGGTTAAAATTTAATTCTTTTTATTTAAAAATTCAAAACAATTATATTTTTAGTTCCGTATACATCTCTTTTGTTTAAAATTCTAATATTTGGTTAAAATTTTATTTAATTATTTGAAAATTCAACTAATTTGTTAAAAAGTTACCTTTTTTATTGAAAATTCATCTTCTTTTGGTTCAAGGGTCATTATTTATTTCAAGAGTCGACAATCCCATTTTGGTTTGAAATTCATGTAATTCGCTAAAAATTCACTTATTTATGGAAAATCCATCCTTTTAGATTAAAAATTCCTCCTTTACGGTAGAAAATTAAACTATTTGGTTAAAAATTGATCTATTTTGTTTAGAATTGGAATCTTTTGAATAGAATCCCAAGTATTTGGTTTTAAAGCAGTTGTTTAATTAAAAATTAATTTTTTTTGTTGAAACCAAACTAGAATTTTAAATGAAAATTGATCTTTCTTATTCGAAAATGATCCATTTTTTTTAATTTAAACTGTTAAGGCTGATAATTCATTTATCTACTTTTTTATGCTTAATATTTTTTGTTTAAAAATTCGACCATTTGAATAAAAAAAATTCGTCCCTGTAGGTTAAAAACTCATTTATTTTGTTCAAAAGTCATTTTTTATAGAAAGTTGAACTGTTTTGTTAAATATAACTTTTTTAAATAAAATTTTTGACCTTTTGAATCAAAGAATCATTTTTTTTCAGCAGAAAAGTCATCTTTCTTGATTGAAAATTCGTCTTTCTTGGCTAAAACCTAATTTTTTTGTAAATTCAACTTTTTTCTGAAAGGCTCGTCTTTTTAATATGAAAAATCAATTATTATATTGTATTTTTGCCTTTTTTGATCGAAAATTCAACTATTTGTCCGTAAATACCACTATTTGGCTCATTATTCAGTTAATTTTAAAAAAATTTGTTTTTCTTGAAAATTTACCTATTTGGATCCAAATTAATGTTTTCAACATTAGCTGCTTGGATAAAAATGCGTCATTTTTCTTGAACAAAATTTTTTTGAAAATTCAATATTTTAGATTCATAATTCAACTGTTTTTAAGGAAATCGTCTATTTGAATTAAAAAATTAAATATTTGTTTGAAGATATTTTATGTTTATTTGATAAGTTGACCATTTAGTTGAATATCCAAGTATTTGGCTAATTCTACAATTACGTTTTTTTAATCAACCTACTTTCCCTCTCGAGAACTTTTTGGACAGTGAAGTCGAAATTATAAAAAAAGAGTAATGTTATGTTCAAATTATACATCATCAAATTTAACGCCTATTTTTTAAGAAATTTAAAGTTTAGAGTGATCAAAATAAATTTTTTTAAAGTTTAAAATTAAAATTAGATCTGGAATCCCACAAACAGACATTTTCTTTTTAAATTAACTTTTCAACTAAAATTTTCAATATTCTTTGTGAAATCTGTGAAAAATTATTGAAATATTTGTAAAATATTTGTTCAATTTTTCAGAAGTCTTTTTAAAAAAATTTGCGAAATATTTTTATTATTTTTGAAATATTCGGTTATATTAGTGAAATTATTATTGAAATCTTTCAAAAATAATTGTAGCCTTTTTGAAGTCTTAACATTTTTATGAAGTAATAGAAGTCTTTATTAAATCTTGGCAATCTATATGAAATCTTTTGGAAATCATTGAAACCTTTGTTAAATTTTAGTGAAATTTATAATTTAAATCTTTGAAATCTATCCGAATTCTTTGAAATTTTGAATTATTTAAAAAATTTTGCGAAAGGTCTGAAATATTTCTGAAATATTTAGTAATATTTGTAAAGTTATTGAAAGCTTTATGAAATCTTCGCGAAATTAGAAAATCATTGTCTTCGTACAATCTTTGACATTTATCTGAAATCCTCGAAATTATCACAAATGTTTGTGAAATCTTTGTGAAATAGTTATAAAATATTTGTGAAATATTGTGGAATCAGTAGGAAATCATTGCAATCCTTTTTAAACTTTGAAATCTTTGCGAAAAATTTGAAATATTTCTGAAATACTTGGTAATATTTGTAAAGTTATGGAAATCTTGGAAAATTATTTAGAAGTCTTTCTAAAATCTTTGGGAAATTATTGAATTCTTTGTGAAATATTTGTGAAATCTTTAGGAATTATTTAAAAATCTTTGCGAAAGGTTTGAAATATTATGCAACATTTATGAAATTATTGAAATCTTTGAGAAATTATTGCAGGCTTTGAGAAGTCTTTTAAATCGATCCGTAATCTTTAAAGTCTTTGTGAAATCATTGGAATCTTTGTTCAATATTTGAAATATATCTAAAGCCTTTTCGATTTATTTAAAGTCTTTGTGAAATCTTTGTAAATTATTTTAACTTCTTTACAAAAGTTTTGAAATATTTTTTCAAATATTTGGTAATATTTGTGAAATTATTGAAATCTTTATGAAATCTTTGCGAAATGAAAAATGATTGAAATCTTTGTGAAGTCTTTGAAGTTTATCTGAAATCCTTGGAATTATCTGAAATCTTTGGGAAATCATTAAAATCTTTGTGAAATATTACGGAATCAGTAGGAAATCAGAACAATTTTTTTTTTAACTTTGAAATCTATCTAAAATCTTAGCGAAAATTTTGAAATATTTCTGAAATACTTGGTAATATTTGTAAAGTTATTGAAATCTTTGTGAAATCTTTGCGAAATCTTTGCGAATTATTTAAAAATCTTTGCGAAAGGTTTGAAATATTTTGCAATGATTATGAAATAAATAAAAATTATAAAATTTAATTCAGATTAAAATAAAAATCAAAATCCTATTTAATGTCCAGTAATGTCCAGTAATCAAGTTAATATTTAAGCCAAAATTTAAACAAAATTGAACCAAATTTGGTCGTTGGATTCTTGGTTTTTATTCTTAAGAATGCTATAAATTAAATAAATTAAATTATTATTTGACTTCATTTTCTTTATGATTAATAATATCGCTAAGATTTTAATTTTTTAAACGTTCTTAACGTTTCTCTAACTTCTGCTGTGTCACAAATTATGTGGATTGTTCTGCTAAATTTTTACTTTAAAGAAATTTTTGTATTTTGTATTTAACGAGATTTAAATTTTAGAGACTTTTTAAACTAAGAAAAACGCCTTATTTTTTGAGAAATTTCAAGTTTAGAGTGATCAAAATAAATTTTCCTAAAGTTTAAAATTAAACTGAGATCTGAATCCCTCAAAATTAATGCCTATTACTGAAAAATTGTTTTATATTTAAAGCTTATTTTGATTCTGCAAAGAATATTTAAAAATTAATAATAAATATTCACTCTATATTCCTAAATACATAAACAATTAAGAAAGGCCGTAGCAGGATAAGCATGGTCTGGGTGCCCCCGTTCGGATGTAATCCATATTGCGAGGGCAAGTGGCTACCCCTATAAGATAAATTTACCTCAAGTATCAACTAAAAAACAATTTTTTAAGAAAGTTATAAACAAATTTTGAAAAATCAAAAAATCCAATTATCTCGAAAACAACTTTATTGATCATGATGGTTCAAATATATGCTATATAGAGGGTACTAAGGAAGTTCCGAAAAAAATTCAATAATTAATTCTGTTGATTAAAAGAGTATACGAAAAATTATTAAAATTTTTAAATAATTCTTTTAAAAGGAAGTACTTCTGGAACACCAACAATTTTTCTTCTATATCATGCTCACATTCAAGGCATCAATATATATTTTTGCGTAAATGATCAAAGCATTACTTCATAGTTTACAAACATAAAAATTAATTTTTGGCCCCTCACATGTATGCGATTCAATGAGAATGAGGGGCCAACTTAATGTTTAGCTTATGACGCAGTAAGTTATACGCAATGGTGTAATAAAATTTAGATGTAACAGCATTATTCGACTGAAAACAAATTTTATCGTAAATTCCCCAGTGATAGTGTCCATCGATTATAAGTACATAAAAAAATACTTCTTTTTGTTTACTGCTGACATTCGCCAAACTAATTTCGTGTTTGCCCAGGATGCAGCACGTGGAGGTCGTCAGTCAGATTATCATCCCTTAATTTATTTACACTATATACATTATTATATACAGAATATTTATTCTGTCATCGAAGGAAACAGTGACGATGACTAAACGCAGC
>JAAAKG020147845.1:0-10374 GCA_010014905.2 Druon quercuslanigerum
TCTCAAACTCTTTTCTGTGATTTGTCTCAAGCTAAATATTTGATCTGTACATGACCTTCCTGGCATAAACCCACTTTGATTAATAAAAATGCAGTAATGCATTATAGTAACTATTACAAGTTACTTATACATGTTGCAAAAAGCTGATAAGGAATTTTTATCGAAAAAACCCCTCGAGAAAACACATGGATGAAATTATTCTAACTTCCGTGGTCGTGTCATGCATTAGTTGCAGGGGTCTAGCCTTTACCGATTTTTCTACTGTAACATGAACGCAACTTACAGACAGTCATCTACACGATTATAGTCAGGCATTCTACTTGAATTGCAGTGAACATTATTGGATTTAAAAAAAATTCGAGTATAAATTCATATTTTGAAACAAAAATTCTTTTGCTGTAGTTGTTTCATGAATTAAGCATTCTGCATCTGTTCAACTATCCCTATTCATAGACATCACAAGGTAATTTGAATGGCAGAGTGTTTCGCAGTACAGCAAGGAGTAGTAAATATTCCAAGCTATGATGGTAAAAACATGCCAGTTTGAGATTTTATCTAAGATATCCTAAATCGGGAATCAGCGATACCTGCTAATTACGAATCACGGTACGTCAAAGCGGTATTGGCCCGGTTGAAAGGTGCATCGAGAAATACTATTCCTGGACACACTTTTAACACAATCACGGATTTAGTCAAACATTTAAAATAACGTTTTGCCCCACGTAAAACAAATTCATGGTATTTACATGAGATCTCTACCATTAGAATGAGACGAGAGGAAAACGTGAGCGAATTCTTTGACCATGTAGTACTTTTAAGATCAGGATCCCAAGCTGCGCTCGAAGACAGGTACCCCAATGTAGAACAACGTTTAGCCCATTTGAAGGTTGTACTTTAGAAGCATTCAAGCGCGGATTAACAGACATCATCTCAGGTTTAGTATATGCACATAATCCTTCAAAATTAGACAATGCTTTAAAATTAGCACTCGAATGCGAAGCAAGGCAACAATTAAGCCCTCATTTTACAAATTATTATCACGAATCAAGATACTATCAGCCTAGTTACTCCGCTTCAAGAGACCGTAGTCTCAGTCCTCAAGTTTGTTTTACAGCCACTCCAGACTCGTGTAAAAGTGCAGAATCAAAGCCATACAACCTTAGAATAATAAAGAGTTCTTTTTCACCCGGAATATTAAGCTATCGAAATAGCTATACCCCGCCCTATCAATATCCTTATATGCCATACCACCCTTATCCTTATTTTCCTAATGCGTTTACACAAGGTAATGGATATCCTATTCCTAACCCTAGTCCTAATCATTCCTATAGAGGATCAATCATTCCACCTCGTTTACAATCTCCTGTCGCTGCAAACAATGAGATTTTAAACTACAACTCCGTTCACTGTTCAGACGCAGCGACTGGCGAGACCAAGAACGAGTGTCAAACGAGCGTCAGAATATTAATGGCACAAGACAAATCATGCACACCAAACTCAGGCGAGAATCCCCAGTAGTGGAATTTTTTTCAGCAGAATTTACACACAATAAAGCCAAATTTCTAGTTAGCACAGGAGCCATTGTCAAAATAATTAAATTCATTAAATGGTGATCTACTAATCACAGAAAGCAATTCCATAGATATTACAGGTATTACGCCAGATAAAATTTCAACTATAGGAAAATTAAAATTAACTTTGCAAGATACCACAATATTATTGCACGTAGTTTCTCCAGATTTTCCCTTTCAATAAAGATGGAATCTTAGGACAAGAATTCCCCAGCAGGAAAAAGTAAAAATATCGTTCTGGCACTATTCGAGACCTACTAAACCTATTCCTTTTATCGGTAATGAATCAAAATTTGTGCAGGATCAGATGACTGATAATAAAGAAACGCGATCAAAACGAAAATTTACTATAAAATACACCAAGCTCTTGGAAGTTGGTAGTGAAACGGAAATCGATCAAAAAATAAATTCAATCATAGCCCAGGGTGAAAATAAACCAACTGAACCTAAAACTCCGGAAGTATTACATGAAAGAACTAGTAAATAAAATAAAAATGCAAGTGTTTCAGTAGGAAAACCTCAAAAAAAACATCCATTAGTCACTTAGACTGTAAGTTACTGTCCATAATTTCAAGAAACACCAACACTTACCCAAGGAACCAATTATTAGTAACAATGTATCACTCTATATATTTATACATGCTTTGATCAAAAACTAATTAGAAATGGAGTTGGTGATTTTGAATCAATATATTTAGCCGCACATTTTTAATATAGGCAAAGAAACAATCCAAGATTTTATTCATTTTTATATTGCTAATGTTGAAAACATTCGTTCAAATAAAAATTCAAGCTAGAAAGATTTTTTTCAAAAAAATGACTGCTTCAAAAGCGAACTCATTAATGCAAGTAAATCGAGCTTATTGAATCAAATAAATGTATCAATTTGAACCTTTTGAGGCATGAAAATTAATTTCTTGAATGCTGAGAAAAATCATTTTAAGAATGAATTTAAGGAGTTTGATTATTTGAAATAATAAAAAACATCTCGCTTGATAAAAGACGGATTACTATTTTGCATAAATAGTTTACTGATACTGAACAATGGGACTCAAGCGTAAAATGTTGAAAATGTAATTAAATTCAAAAATACCAAAGTCAAGAAAAATTGATATCTTAAGAATAGAAATACGCTAGTAGGAATTTGTCATATAAAATCCATATGAAAATGAATTCATATAAATTTATGTTAAATATAATACTGATTTTCTAATAGTAAACGCATGGATTTGATCCATATTGTTTAGAATCCAGAATAAAAATTAATTATAGGAATTTTGATGTTTATTATGAAACCATGCAGTAAAAACTCAATCCAAATTGGTAGTGAAAGTAAACTAGCTCCATCTTTTAAATTTTCTTAAAGAAAACTACAATTTTAATTACAATATTATAATCACTAAAAGCCAAAATAATCATTTTAGCCTTTACATTATCATTTTAGTAACTTTCAATACACGCTAGTACACGTGTATAGGAGTGAGAGCAGTAAACAACCGTAAAAACTCTCAAACTGAACTATATGAAACATTCGAGAAATTCCACAGCAATAACAAATGCTCTTTAGACTCTGGAGTGTGCTAAAAGATATATGTTATTAAATAAGATTGATGAATTTTCCCTATTTTTCCTAATCCCTAAATTCAATCAGTTGCAAATCAGAGAATCCCTCGGTCAGCTGTTTGTACTACCAAGGATGAACCTTTGTCTTGATGAAAAAGAACAAAATTACGAAGACTCTCTATATTTTCATCAAGAAGAATGAACAAATTAAGGAGGAAGTACAAAAAATAAAATTCTAAAAATATTCCATTCAAAATGCTTCGTTAGAGGTGCGGAGTTAAATATATGGAAACAGGACATGATATCAACACGATAACATGCTGCGTCATCCTAGTCATTGAACTTCTTAAGGCTGTTTCCACCAGAAAAGAAGAATCTCCAATCCCATGTAGAGCGGTTGTACATTGATCTTCGTATGATGAATGCATCATTTCATTATGGCCCCTTCTCGCATGAAAGTTAATCTTTTCATAATCAGGCTTCATCTGGATAACAGAAGGTACGCCTACAAGGAGTACAAAATAGCAACTACTTCATCAACCTTGAAGGAGCGCCTTTAATACAAGACCAGTCAGAAGCTAGATTTGAATTGCAATGGAAGAAGACCTGCAGACTCGAAATTTCTGCAAATCAACTGTCTCCATTCCCCTGATATCCTACCATTTTCAAGTGCTACCCTTAAAAATTATCATCAATGAAAAATTCTGTAATATGGAAAAAGATTGCATCGCATTTAAAAATCTTTAAAAGCAAGTTGTTGTTGTTAATCTGTCACGTAACAAGTTATAAAATTGCTGTTGGATTATCAATGTAATGAATTGTCGAATACAAACAAATAGAGTTTGACCAACATACTTTGGTAAAACATAAGAAAAAATTTTAAAATTAGGTCAAAATTGTATATGTGAATTGGGAATCCTTAATATTATTAAATACAAACTGTCATATTTTTAACTCTTGTAATACACGAGTCTTTGTAAAACTATGATCAAGTATATAAAACCACATATACGACTGCCACTATGAAATGTCCAAAAACCGAATTCAAAAATCGAACCATGAGCAAGAACATTTGGCCTACAAATAACATTAAGGAGACCCAATACAAAGTTTCGAACAAATTAAAATCAGCAAGGACGATAATGATTCTAAGGAGGGAGGACTGTTACATCCAAAATTTTCATTATTTTGATGTTAGCCTAAAACTAGGCGCAACCTACCTTATCCCACGCGAAACAGAGTAGTAACACCAATTATAAACGAGCGCATTAACGATTCCCTCTGAGTTTGAACCTAATTATGGTAACTGTGCTACGGTCTGCAAGACAGAAACCACAAGATACTTCCAGTGTTACCATAGAGGCATAAGCCCTCAGAGAATACCGATGCTTGATCATTGAAACTGTAATTGCAGATTCTATTAGCTCAGGATAACTATAATTTTGACTATTATCAATGCGTGTTTATTTATATTCAATATAGTTTAAAACCGTAAAAAAGCTAAATGCAATCATTTGAAGTATGAATACACACGTTTCTATATACTAAGTTATGATCTTTCAATATAACTTTATATACTTTAGTTCATATTTAATGGGTAGACTACTTAGTGGAAGAACATGTGTAGTCAGACCCACTGTAACTAAAAATTGCGGCGGATATAAACATCGATTCACACAAAACTCAGTCTCGTGTCCTAGCATCGTTTTTCTGAATTGTCAGGGCGTAACAATTTGCAAATATACCACTACGTGACTTTCGCGAATGTACCACTGTGTGAATTTTTTCAAAGCCAACAGCATATACAAACGCCGATTCTTCCTTGTATATTTTCCTTGAGTTGCAAGCAGTTAAACTGTTCACTCGATCTACGGGAAACAAATCGCTTTGACAAAGTCGCGTACTTTAAAGTTCAAACTCAAAATAGCTACCGTGTTCGAGTCGAGTACTAAGTTCTGTCGGCTGAGACTTTCGGTCGTCGTTAATTGATTCTATTTTTGAATAAAGTCCGCAGTGATAACATTCGTGAAAAGAACTCAAGTGTGGATTGGGCAGCTTGTTAGGTCCCTGTATCGAACTACTACTATTGAATCGTTTGTATGCATTGTTTTCACACAACAAACATCCGGTAGGGTTTCGTCGCTGCTCTACGATAACAACGGAGATCCAATCGACAAAGCAACTCTCTCTTGCCCTTTCTTAAGAGAAAAGGTGCACGTAAGTTAATTTTGTAACTACGTATCTTTTCTGTAACTTAATAATAAATCTATTGTTAATCTGACCATCTCTCTCTCTTTTAAAAGCACTGAAGTTGACACAGTTTCCATAGAACTGAAAAGTGACAACGTACCCACAAACAAAAATAAATTGCCAGGCGTTACCACCCTGACAATATCAGCACTCTGGTCTCCCTCTTTCCTCCCTTTCGAGCGAGTCAGTTTATTACGTTTACGTTTAACATAATCATCGATGTCGTAGGGCACACACGCGCGTGCGCGAAGTAGGCCTGGGTGCGTTCTCACCCGTTACTCCCGAAATGTATGCGTCGCAGGAGTGGGGCTTCCTTCGACGATTGTGTCTTTCGAGATACCGATTCCTGAACCTCTCGTACCTGTGGAGCCTGAGCGTATTTCGAAACAACATGGATAATCAAGAGGGCATCTGTTTTGGTGCCCGTTCATACGTTGTACCTACTGGAACATTTCTGAGAGCTGAGCTTTCCCTGGAATGAAATCTTCCTTATTAAAAAAAATTGATCCTAAATCTTACTTTAAATCATGTGTCCATTTTTACGACCGAATATCCTATTTCAGACGCGTCTAAACAACAAAAAAATAAATAAAGGTGTTATAGCGTGAAGAAACCTTAGATATCTCACATATTTAAAAGACTTAAAACTTTAAATGCCTGTCAAACACTTCGAAAAGCTTCTTGAAAAAATTGCCTGACGTCATTTTTTTATTCCAAGCGGTCCCACGAAAAAATAGTAGAGAAAATTCCAACTTTTTGGGCCGTATGCATTCAACATATTAGATTATTACTAATCTTTAAACTGTAAAGGAATAGTTTTTAAACATTAGAATTTGACTAACAAGCTTTACATGACAGTCATTAAATCTATAAGCTATAATAATTAAAAAGTAAAAATTAAAAGTTTATTGGGGCTCATTGCACATTGCTAAATCTTAAAACCTTCGAAACAAATATTTGACGATTCCAATTCTGTAAATAAATTGTGCAACAGGCATAAAAGGTTAATAGATAACGTGACAAATAAGACCACCAAACAATATCTAGATATTATTGAACTCGTAAACAAAAATCACATCGTGTTTAGAGATGGTTATCGAGGTATGCAAACAAAGTTTAACTCTAAAAGTATAATCTCCTTATTTTCTATCACGATTCGAAACGGGAAATTAACTTCAGTATTTTTTTCCAGAGAGTTTCTATGCAATAATAATTATACAATAATTTCTTGCTGTCATGAAGATAACATACATAATATTTTACGCAGTCCTGTCACAAGGACTTTCACTTTTGTTAAACGACGATAATGGTGAGTAAAATTTACTGTTTCTTTCACCCCAGTTTATTTATTATTCATCCCGTACTCTTTACTATTTTAAATCCAATAAGGACTATTTACTTTGATTTCTTGCAAATAAATCAATAGAAAAGGTCAATGTTAGAATGGTAAATATTTTTGAAAGCTTTAAAATTACATAAAGTAAAAAATTGCGAAAGAATAGGACAAAGGAAGTTTCTGTGGACTAATGAATTTGCAGCCTACCTTTGGCTATTGTCTTATTTAAGAACAAGGTTGACAATTTTTCAACTTTTCCATACAAAAAAATTTTATCGTTTATTTTCAGATTTATCAAATTAGGTCTTATATCTGTGGTAAAAATATCTATAAATAATTTCCAGTGATACATGATGAGTTAAAAAAATATATTATGACGGTAAAATTTTAGCAATAAAGAAAAGTTATTTTTCGAGAATAACATTGTTTCGTTAAATAAAATCTATAGTTTTTGGTATAATCAGTGATAGGAATTTATTTTTCATTAAGGTTAATTGATGTAATGTGCAAGTATTGACTGCATATTACATGGTTTTTGTTTGTTTTATTTATTTGTAACCAACCTCTCCTGCCCTCGCAGAAACCCCCGAGAGAGCATTGTCTGTCCAGAAGTGTTTTAGGCATAAGAATATAGTTTAATATGTACGTACCATTACCCCTGTGAAGTCCACCCCCGAAGTTCACATTTTTAACATTTTTCTTTTTGCATACGTTTTTTCCGTCCTTTGTACCGTTTGTACATTGAATAGCAATGTCTGTAGTCTTCCGGTTACGAAATTAGGGCCAAAATTGATTCAGAGAAGCTAACTTTACGCAACTTGAGCACCACCTGAGACTTTTATGATCGTAAGACAGAAAAATTTCTTGTAAAATCCTTAGTGTTTCGTTATATTCTTTACTTATTGACTTTGTGCGGCTTTCGTGTAAAATTATAATCCTTTTTGCAAATTCAGATTCTTAGTTTCGTATTTTAGCCTATTGATGCGGCTAATTTTTTTATATCTCTGCTAAAACAAGCTACAAGGTGCGAAACTGAGGTGAGTGTTTGGTATTTCTTCTCTTCAGAATTAACAACACGGTGTTAGTTTCATAATTTTAGACTTTAGAATTATAAGCTTAAATTTAGGCGCTCGACGCTTGGAGAGACGGAGGCAGTGGTTGTCTCCCCACCTCGCGATTTTCTCAAACACGGTCAATCAGAAGCCCCGCCCGTCCCTCTCCCAAACAGAAAGCGTCTTGAACGGCCTACGGCCTGTGCTGTGAGAACGGGCTATTCAGTTGGACTTTCAGCACCTCTCAAAGACCTGAACTATTTTTTAGAACTTTATCTCTTAAACTGAGGCGATTTTCAGCTGCTACACTTTCTTAGGGATAAACCTTTTTCCAGAATAAGTCGGTTACCTTCCGTAAAGAATTAGGGCATTTCTTTTCCCCCCTTATGCTTTGTCTCCACTCTCTTCAGGGTAAACTACTTACGTATTTTATTTCATTTTTTTATTACTGTCCCAATACTGTTTCTTTTCTTGCAATTGTTGTGTCTATTTGATACCAAAAACTGACGAAAGAAGGTTTTCGAAAAACTGATATTTAGTTCATGGTTTATTTGTCTCCATTTTGCTGTCTCACACATCTTACTTTTATTTCTATTTTTGCGCCACGGTATATTTATTTGTAATTCTTTGCTTATTTAATGCCTTTAACTGATTAAACGGTACCATCAGGAAACGGATATTTATTACTTAGTTCATTTGTTTCAATTTTTATAAGTCATGTCTTACTGTTATTATTTCATTTTTTCCACTGTTTATTCGCTTGTAATTTGTGTGGTAATTAACTACCGCGAAACTCACTAAACCGAGTACCCAAGCCACAAACACATCCACCCACCGTTGCCGGATGTCGCGAGCTTTCCCAGAAGTACATTTACGAGAAAGCGTTCTGTCTGGTCGCAATCCCAAAACTGATTTTTACGCTCATAAAAGAGTTGCCAGCACCAGCTGTACTTCTCCGCAAAGATGTAGTGTTAATCTCCGTTTTAATAAATGAATCGTTCTTACCCCAAGAATATAAAAAGTCTAGAATTCTAAAATCAATATTTTTTCATGATTTTTGCAGTCGACTACCGCTCTACTTAGCCAAACCTCCATCTCTTTTCGCTACCCCCCCCCCTCATTTTAACTATGCTTCTTTTTTTATTTTTAAGGAATTTATTATTTTTACCCCCTAGGAGAATAACATGTTTAGAATAATTGTTTTAAATAAATTTACAGTTTGGATGTTTTTTAAGAAATAAACTTAATTCTTATGCGAAATCAACTAATAATGTTCAAATAACAGGAATAGTGTAAGCTAAAAATCTGCTAGTCTACAGAAACTGTATTTTTCATTGAATTCACAATATTTACTTTCCGTTGATCGAACGCAGGCCAAACTGAACCTGAAAATCTTTTTTATTCTTGTACTGACGTTAGTTAACATCATAAATATTTCATGATCAAATCAATTTCAAATCAAACCCATTCTTTAGATCAAGCAAATGTTTTTGCTTATGAAAATTGAACCTTTTGTATTTTTCTCGGAAATGGTGCAAAAATTCGATTTTCTGAAAAAAAATTCTCTTTGCCACAAAAGTTATTTAGCCTGCATAAAACTCATAGGGTATTTTCCTTATGATAGAACAAATTAAGAAAAAATGTGCAAAAATATAAGTGCGTGTTTTTTTGAGAAAATCGACTTTTAGTATTTCCAAAAATATAAGTTTTAAGAAGAAATTTCGTTTTATTAAAAAAAACTAAGCCGAAAATTCAAATACGCATAACTCAGTAAACTTTTTTTGTCAATATTCGCAGAAATGCGTATCGCCTAATTTCCCATAAATAACAACATATTTTGTTCCCAAGAGATTCTGCAACTTCAAGTGTAGAACCTGCCTGATTTAAAATGGATTCGATTTCATATTTTTGTTAAATTAAGACAATGACGTAGATTTTTTTGTTTCAAAAATATTTGTTGAAACATACAATATTGTCAGCAGTTATTTATACGACTAGCATCACCGTAGCTGCAAGTCACTGATGACTTCGAAACTCTATAACTGAGTCGACCTGTAAAGCTCATTTTTTATTTTAATCAGAGAAAATAAAATATAGGATTTTAAGAAATTCATCCTAAGAATTTTATGTTTTGACCAGAACCTTCCTAGATTATTTGACAAGTAGAAGTGAAGGTACGAAATGCGAAAAATTCTTAAATTTAAAATAACTTGTCATGCGATTTTTTACTCTATAATATTTCTGTAAGGTGTTATTTGATGTAGCATTTCATAGGCATGTAAACCATTTTTAAAAGAGATGTCCAACTTTGTTTTCCACTAAGTTATTGTGTTTGAAGGCCATCAGTAAATTTTAGTATCACTCGTGCTAGCCGTGTGTGTAGACAATTTTTGCAACTAGAGCAACGATTTCTGGTAAATCTGTTTTTTAAAAATCCCTTTTTGATTACCTTAAAAAGTGTTAGATTGATTTCTCTCGTAACGTTACTACAGTCAATTATAAACGAAAATAATAAAATACTTTCACATTATTTTTGCAGAGGAATCCTCAGCTCTTCTTATTCGTAAGAAGCGTGTAATTCATATTGGAAAGAAGGAAATTG
>JAAAKG020147846.1:0-10374 GCA_010014905.2 Druon quercuslanigerum
GAGCCCAATTTTGTTTGATTTGGTTAAGATTTGCGACCTGTAGGTGGTTTTGAACATTCTGTCCCCAATGTGCGGCGGCGTAAAATTGTTTTTATCATTACAAAACACTTCTGTTGGAGAGCTGGAAATGGGTATTTTAAACTTAGGGGTGATTTTTTTTAGCTTTGGAGAAGTGTAAAAGGGGTTTTTACACTTGGGGTCGATTTATGGAAATGGTAAGAGGTGGAAAGGGAATTTCACACATATGGAATTTTTTTTGGCTGGGTATAGAGCTGGAAAAGGATATTTGATGTATAGTGGTGAAAACGTTTCTAACGGCTTTTTAAAATTTATTTCTGTTACTTTAACGAACTTGAACAAAGGAACGGACGCCAGAATAACTTGACACTTTTCCAGTTTTAGTATTTCGACTAAAATTTAGTATGTTACGAACTCTCGATACGTACAGCCATATAGGTGGATGTTTACTTTTTAAAGTTTGTCAAAGTTTTTGCCGCGAAAATTAAAACTGCACGCTGGAAAGCTAGGAAATTCACGCATTCGCCTCAAAGATAAATTAATTTGATCATTTACCATCAACAATTATGGCAGAAAATTAAATTCCAATTTATTTGGGGCCCGGTCGATACTACACATATCGGATCTAAACACGTCGAGTCTATACATTTAAGTCTACCCATGCAAGTCTCCACGCTTAACTCTGCAACTTTCTATAAATTGATTCTTTAAGACTGTACATATTAACTGTACACATTAAAGTCTCCATGCAAAAACCCTGCACATTTAACTCTACGCACTAACCTCGTCAATTGAGAAGCTTGAACATTAAAGTCTACACTATCAAGATATACATTGTTCAGATAGAAAAACCTACAAATTAAACTGGATACATCAATGTTTACAAAATTAAATTCTACACGAAGAAACTCTGCACATTAAACTCTATACTTTTAAATCTACATGCTATTATATCTATACATTTAACCCTGCTCGTTTAAGGCTGAATGCTAATATAATTGTGTGACTAAACATCCTTTGTAATTAGAATTGTGTTCAAACACTTGGAGAATCGGAATTTTTGTAAGTGGTGAAAAAAGGCTCAGGGCACCAAGTACTTAAAACGTTTCTGCATAAAGGATCGAGAAACATTTAACCCTGCATATTTAAGACTGAATGCTAATATAATTGTGTGACTAAACATCCTTTGTAATCAGAATTGTGTTCAAATACTTGGAGAATCGGAATTTTTGTAAGTGGTAAAAAAAGGCTCAGGGCACCAAGTACTTAAAACGTTTCTGCATAAAGGATCGAGAAACATATAATACAATTTAAAAATCCCAGGGTATACTTCCCAAAGTTTTGACGATATCAAACCCAGGATCCAGGTGATAAAAACACTTCCTTTTCGGGTAGTCTGTTTTTAGGGGCTTCATTTTAAATGAATGGACATTCAAGCGATGCAGCGCAACATAGATTAATAAACTTGGGGAACGCAAAGCTGATGCAATGCTGTGTTAGCTCTATTTTTTAAACATCAACTTCTTTTCTTGCTTAGGAGATACTTGTTGTTAAAAATAACAATAACGGTTAATCCTCTTTGTAAAGTTCCAGTGGCGTTTCAGCAAGGTTCCAGGCTATTAGGATACTCTTATCAAACACTAATAATTAAATATGAATTTGGAGTTGCCAATCGGATTCAATGAATTGAAAGACTCAGAGAACAATTTCAAATACAAAAATAAAATTTCAGGTCGGTTCCACAGAATAAAGTAATGCTAATATTTGTTGCAAGAAATTTTAGCGGGATGAAGTTTTATTCAGACAAGTTTGCGTTTTTCAAAACACATGTGTTGTCATGAAAAAACAAAAAAAAATTTAACCGATATTTGTTTAAGGCTTATCTTATAAAGTTCATTTTTGTTGCAGCGAATCTTTCATTGAAAATCGATGTAAAGTTTATTTTCTGTTTCTTCTGTGTCATGAAGCCGACTATAATTTTGAAAAATTTTGAGAACGACAAGGAAAGTTGAATCATCTCTCGCACGCGAGGTTACAAAACTCTAGACACCGATTCTTGGTGCGCACAGCGGCAACCGTTGACAAACAGGTTCAAATTTTCTCGTTGCGCTTGATGTTTTTGGAAACATTGATCGATATTAATAGTTCTCCTAAAATTTTATTTTCGGATATTGAAGCCTAGGTGCTCGAGAATATTTAAGTCCTAAAACCAATATACTTCAACTGGCCGCGCCAAATTTTTATTCAATTAGATCCTAGAGCGCGCAACCGTTGGTTCTCGCACCGCGCGCTCGATGGTATATCTGTCTCGCGCTTCGCACTCAAAGAACGAAAACGGCCAAAGACGAAAAAAACAGTCACAACGCGTTCTGGCCGTTGTATAGAAATGCCTGAACGCATTGAGGCTGTTTTAAAAAAGGCCAAAGACCGGAATAAACGATTAGAACGTGTTTTGGTCATTTTCAAAACGCCCAAAACGCGTTCTGGTATTTTGAAAATGCCAGAACGGGTTATGTATATTTTCAAACGACCAAAAACCGTTCTTATTGGTAGTTTTCAAGAGGTCTAATACGAAACTGTCCTTTAGAGTAATAATTTTATTTGTTTTTACACGAACGTATTAAATTGCAATTCCGATGGACTACACCAGTTAGGTAATAAATATGGAACCTCGGAAAGATTACATGCCAGAAATGAATTTTCGCCAGCAGATTCGAATTTTATAGATGCCGAGGAAGTTCCTTCGAATCGTTTGTCTTTACGAACTGCATCTGTTGCAAGTTCTGGTTCAAAACAAGGTTTTATATTTGGCAACTGTAGGAGGTATTGTATTGATAAAAAGTGCAGATATCGGTCCATCTACGTTAAGTGTAATTCAGAATGCCATTCAAATAGTTCGTGTAAAAACCAATAAAATTATTACTTTCACCCAATGAATAAAGACTTCATTAATTTATTTCATCATAATGCTCTTCAGTTCTATTCTTCACACGAATGAAAATGACAAATAAATGAATTTATTCATAAAACTTGTTCAAACTATTAACTATTATTATTTGCATGTGTTCATTAGTAATTAAACATTTTTCTTAAACATTTTAATAAGTAAATCTGTGTAGGGGAGACTCGTCTCGCCCCGGTCTCCCCTAAGTAATTCATTTCAATTCCGAAAATGGAGCAGATATATATTAAGTTACATTTATTAATTTTTTTATAATAATTCAACCAATGAAGAAATTTCATATGCAATTAAAATTTATATTCAACGTAAGTAACTTTACTAACCTCTATTTTTTGGTGGAAATATCAATAAATACACCTAAGTAGATAGTACAGAAATAAACAATTGCATGCTCAAAGTAAAATAACAGATTAAAACAATATTTTAAACCGTGCAATACTCCATCAAAGTACCAGCCTTTCTAAGTATTAAAAAATATATATACTCTGATGGCCAATTTTTGTTCCAAAGAAGTTTTTATTTCCCACTGTGCGTCGTATATAGTTCGATTACTTTAGAGGACAGTTTCGTGTTAGTCCTTTTAAAAGCTACCAATCAGAACGCGTTCTGGTCATTTTAAAAACAACCAAAACGCGTTCTGGTCGTTTATTTCGGTCTTTGGCCTTTGAGCCTAACACATACACCACATGCTACCCATGCAGAAATTGTGATCGGAGTTTCTAAGGGCCCCGGCTAGTTTTCTCTATTTCTGGTCGGGTACTGATCGGGTTCATCATTCAGCTGTGATATAAATGAATACATGAGAATGACAACTGCATAAGGACCACATGAAGTCGGCACATTGTTACATTTGAAATAACGTATTTCAGTGCCATCTTCAACTGATCCTTATGCAATTGTCATTTTCATGTCATTAAATATATGTATTAAACGAGTTTTCAACAAACAAACAAAATGAAATAAAATATTCTAATTCGAACCAATTTCCGATCAATAATTTTAGAGGTTATGACAGAGTTACTATGGCAAATGATTATTTTTTTTATTTTCCACTGTATTTCACATACACAGTACAAATTTCATTGCTTTATTTATATTCCACATATTAGAACCAACTTTATCTTTGTTTGAAACAAAATAGTTACTGCTAAAGGTGAACAAATTAGTCATTTTTTTGGTTACATTCACACACCCTATTCTGTATGTATAAATAAATGTAATTTAAGAAAACCAATGCTCAAACTTTATTTAATGAATTTTTAGGTAGGGGGTTTTTCCATTATAACACTTGTTTATAAGTGTTAAATACTCGGATGCTTCAGATGAATATAAATTTTAGTTTGCTGGCACGTGTTATTGGGCATCCATTCGTCTGTTTACTAAAGCATAATTTAGGGCATAAGAACTTCTAAAGATGGATCTGCATCATATATACTGCAGCGCCATCCTCAGAATGGTAATCTGGGTTATGCTGATTAACGCCTGCCCAGTGCCTGACTAGCATTTTTTGCTTCTTCTATCTTAATCAGGAACTAACTATAGCCTGGCTCAAATACAGAATTAGGGCCTAACTAGACTCAAATAGTCTTTGTAGTCATAATCAATAAAAAATCTAAACAGTGCCTTAAAGGATCCTAATTAGAACTTACTAGTCCAGTTTTTCTAGTGGAATTCTGAATACTACCGTACTTGAAATGGGGACACATGGGGCGATTTCTACACGGGTACGAGCTCGATCTTTTTATTTGCCCTACATTTGTGCGCAAGACTTGTAAAATTAAAGGTCAAAGCATCGACAACTGTCATTTCGTGATTGTAAATTCTCTTCTGCTAAAACTCCTTCGACTTTAACGAACACATTCCTATGACTTATATCATGCTTCACACTTGATTTGGACGAAAATGCGAACTTTTCTACATTATGTTCAACTCCAATATATCAAATGTATATTATATTTGTTTCTGCCGCCCTGGGTTGTACTGCGCTTATTCAGATATTGCAAAATAATGTATAAATTTTATTTTTAATGATTATTTTAATATTTGTTTGGAAACAAAATTTGTATTTGAACAAAAGTATTTTTACTTTATTCTTTTTATAATAAAAAAGCGCATTCTATTAAAATAAAAATTGTTATTAATCATTTTACTGCAACTTGATTCATTTTTCCATCAATTTAATTTGTTTATATTCAATGTAGATCTAATTTCGTTGCAAAATATTGTTAAATAAAATGATATTGTATCTGGTGTCCTTTTTGCAAAGAGTTTATTTTTTTACCTTTACTTTATTTTTATAAACAGAGTTTATAATGAACTTATGGATATTTGTTGGTTAAACAACTTTTGTCTTTTATTTTTGTTCGTCTTTTGTGTTGTTTTTCCAAGATTTACGATTGAAAGAAAATCTACTCGTCCTATCTAAAATGAAAAACAACAAATGTATAGATCTTTTTGGGGGTGAACAACTTTAGTCTGTTAATCTTAATTTGTACCGTATGTGGCTTTCCGAAAAATGTAATTTTTAAATCTTGAATGCTATTTTTTACGATAGAAAAAAAATCTGCGGGTCCTATCAACAATGATTCATGAAAAATGTCAATAAAAATGCTATAACTCAAATTCTATAACTCTCATAATTTTCTTTTTATCAAAAAAAGTCATGAGGATAAATTGTTCGAGTCTGCAAGTACTATAAACAGCCGTACATAGAATGTTTAAATCATGAAAAAGAGTCTAAAATTTTTTTTTAAATGCGCTCACTTTTTGAATTTTTTTCCAAAATAGCTGGTTCACTAACTTGTTACTTCTTTTTACGCTTTAAAAAAATTTGCGAACGCAGAATCCAATCTAATCAATCTTTCGAAAGTAATGGTGCCTACAGAATGCGGACTGCAGACTACAGACAGACAGAAATCTTCGTAAAAATCGTTTTTTCTGACTCACAAGGTCTCGAAACGTGGAGATTGATGAAAACCGACGAAGTGAAATTTTACATAAAACCAATACCTTCTCATTAGAATGAGAATGTAAAAAAAGATCTGCTTGCGATTAATTGTTATCGAGATATCGTCATTAGAATTTTTACATTATCATCAGAGAAGATATTAGATTTGTATCAAATTTGACCCCCCTCCCCCCTCCTGCATCATTTTGCTCAAATGTCGGTGTTTTAGGATCGTTTTATGATCAGAAAAGATTAATCTATTAGATTGGCCTTTGGTATACTGCAATGCACCTTAAAATTTTGGTCAAAAGCGATTCCCCTCTTCAAAAAGCTGAAAATGTTGTCAGTTTTGACGTTTCGGCGTTTGTTTTAGAGATAATTCAATATTTTGGATTTTTTTGAATTTTAAAACATTTGCTTACTCGTTTACATCGGGGTGGCTGAAGATCATCTCCATTTAGAAACACCTTGGCAATTTTGTCAGTTTTCGCGTATCTCTCACCGTTTTTAAGATAACTAAAAATTTATTTTATTATTTAAAAAATCTTTTTACGGGGTTAGTTCATGTAGTTCCAAAACAAAACCCCTGTACAAAAACCTCTACATTTTTTTTAAACGCGATTTCCCTCTGAAAAACACAGAAAATGTTGTCAGTTTTCGCGTATCTCTAAGCGTTTTCAAGATAACTCAAAGTTTCATGGGGGGTGGGGGGTCTCTTTATATGGTTACTTCGCTTTTACATGGTCGCTTTTGAAAAAATCAAAATTTTCATTTTTTAATCTAAAAAATTTATTTAATGTTTAGTTTTGGGTGAATAAAGACCATTCATAATCCTAAAAATGCTGTCAGTTTTCACGTATCTCACAGCGTTCAATATTACGCAAAATTTTCATTTTTCTTGGATTTAAAAAATCTTTTTAATGGGTTAGATGAATTTATTCAAAGACACTCCTGTTCGAAAACCTTCAAAATTACTTAAATTTTACGTTTCTCTGACTGTTTTCGAGATAATTTGCAATTTTGATTTTTTCAATTTTGAAAATTTGTCTACTGGTTTAGGTTGGGGTGGCCGTGGACCATCTCCACTTTAGAAAACACTAAAAATGATGTCAGCTTTTGCGCATCTCTAACTATTTTCAAGACTAATCAAGATTTTTATTTTATATTTAATTTGAAACATCTTTTTATTGGGTTAGTTCAAGTTGTACATCTCTGCTTCAGAAAAAAGTAAAAAAAAATTCAGTTTTCATGTATCTCTGACCATTTTCAAAACAACACAATTTTATCTATTTTCAAAGTCTTTCAAACGTGTTACTTCGAATTGTCAAAAACCAAACTCCCTCTGTATTTGTAATGAAAATAATTTCAAATTAATAGATTTATGATTAAGCGCCTTAACTCATTTTCAAATACTATTCAAATGTTATTTCACTTTAAAATGTTTAATTTTTAACTCACTATTTCAATAATTTTATAATTAAAGAACGTAGCAGTTTGGTAAGTTTAAGCGATATTTGGTTTTTCACATAAAATGAGTAATTCCGCACATAACCTCACCCACATATCACTTTTACTGCATTTCGCGCAATTTTTAATATGATTTTTAAGAGAACCATCGGGAATGTCACCTTTTCGGAATATTAAACAGGGTTTTGAAAATGTAATGAAGTGATAAGTCCGTTCCAAATAGGACTTGCACCGACTATCACTTTTAAATTTTCCAAAACAGCCCTTATTGTGCGCACCAACTTTTTTCTCATCAATGGATTTTCTCCTGGTACATCAGACATTTCTTCTGTGGGAATTTTTAAAATTTTCAATTGCTCGAAATAGTTTTTTTTTCGCCAATGTTTACTATTCCCACATACGTTTCAGTGAAAAATAGTTCGAAACTCACACGGAAGTGCTATATATTTTTCGCCCTTGCGCAATGTCATTTTCTTAAATGAAAGGGTCTACCACGTGCTTGAGCGCGCGTGTTCTGAAAGGCTCTTGCGACAGATTTAAATTCAGCGTCAATTATATGATTGACCAATAAGGAATCGGGTCAAAGCGCATCTGAATTACATTTTCGCATATTTTTCGAGATGTTTCGAGATATTTTGATATTTGATATGTATGATCTTCTTAGTCCTCTTACGTAAGCCAGTTTCGCGATCCTGCCACCGAGCGATATGGCGAACTAGTCAAGCAGTAAAGAGTTTGAAACCGTAAACACGTTCTCTGAACTCAAAGTCGAAGAGCCGTTTGACACATAATAACGTAAATATAGCATTTTTTCCGTATTGCCAAAAATATTTTTACAAAGTATTGAATCTGTAACTTTGATTGTCAGTAAGCTTTTGTTATCGAGATTCTTTACTTTTGATAAATTTCTTGCGTTTAAATTCAAACATAATTTTAAATATTAACATATCCCGTTGCATTATTTAAATTGTTTCATATTTTCGAAAGTCAACTTCATCCCATTTATTTCCATTACTGTGATTAAGTTTAATAATCCATAGATATAATTTAAATGATTAGATGCATGTTGAAAATATTAATTTTAGCACATCCAAATATAAAATTAAACCTGGCAAACATTATAAATATTTAAAAAATAAGTCCGAAAAAATTCATTTCGATACTTTAATTTCCCTAATTGTACATCAACAATTATGGTCACAACTCTTTTACATTTAGTGCAGATATAATTTTCTAATGCACTTTGGCCTGCAAAACTTTAAACTCGCATTTAAATTTTTGCAAAAGGTATCAAGGTCAACATAATCGAATATGCAACGAATATTAGTGCCATTTTTCCTGATCAATTTTCTAATTGTATTGCAGTGAAAATGTAAAAAAATTTATTTTTACTTGGTACAATAGTGTAGTAAACCTATAACATAGACCATATTAAGTATGTAAACCTACAGTTTTAATTGGGCTTCGAAATATTAAAAATACAGTAAAAGTATATACGAAAAATTGCAAAGGTCAGGGATCAAACCGCCGAATTCTAACATGAAGACCGATCGCTTAACCACCTCAGCCACTAAGGCTACCATCTATTATTATATAACTCTTATTTATAGATACCATTCCTAATTATTCTTTAGCTGCATAAAACAATCTCAACGTTGTGCATTCATAGAAAAATAAAAAGCTGATTTTTTACAGACAATTTGCATGTAAACTTATAATTCACATAATAATTAAACTTATTATTATTTATAATTTATTATTTATAATTACCTGATAAATATATTATTTTCTATAAGCTTACCTGACTGTAGGTGACATTTTAAATATTCAAAATATCCTTGAAAATTGGAATATCCTGCTCGTAATGGGCCTAGTTAGGGCGGGGGGGGGGGGGGTATCCTTTTTGCATTATGTATTTTCTAACGATTATTTTCAAGAATTTTTCAGCTAAAAATGCATAAAATTCTCTTAAATTTAAATTAATTATAATTCTCAAAACTCTTAAAATTTAATTAATATTCAGTAATATAGAATACACTTCCAATGTCTAAATAAATTATGAAGGTTGTAGGGGGTTTTAAAACGTTTTAAATGAATTTTTATCATTTACTTATATTACTTGAACGAATTTGAATGACACTTTTCCAGCTTTCGTATGACGACTAAAATTCAGTATGTCACGAACTATCGATACGTACAGTCGTATAGGTGCAGTGTTTACTTTTTAAGGGTTTTCAAAGTTTTTAACAAGAAAATTAAAACTGCAGGATGAAAATGTAGGAAATTTAAGCATTCGCCTCTAAGATAAGTTAATTTGATTATTTACTATAAGATATTATAAAAGAAAATTAAATTGCAATTTATTTAAGTATAGGTGATATTTTAAATATTCGAAATATCATTGAAAATTGAAGTATCTTGCTCGTTGCGTGTATCGTGTTAGAGGGGCTATTCTTCTTCCATTATGCATTTTACTAAGATAATTTTTAAGGATTTTTCAGCTAACAAATGCATAAAATTTTCATAAATCTTAATTCAATAAAATTTTTTATTGTTTTCAAATTTAATCAAATTTCAGTAATATAGAATACTGAAACGGTTCAGTATAAACATCTAGAAATAAAATAAGTTATATTCGGGAAAGTGAAGCAAGAGCGGGCGAAACCAAAGTAAGCACGATCCTGCAATGACTTTGAAATTCCTCGGCGAAAATGTTACATAAGTATCAAATAACGCTTTGCGAAACAGGTGCGGTTGCGTGCGCAATCATGATAAGTAGGGACATACCAGTCGACGAGACGAGGACCTCGCGTAATTGCCAAGGATTGAGAAAATCGCCAGTCGACGTCAGGCACTAGCGAGTGGCACCCGTTTGGTTTTCGACTCTCCTCGTGCGATCATGGATTTCCATTCACACGTTAGAAACCGCGAAACTACGGTAGAAAAAGGTAAGAAGACAGAGGTGAAAGCTTCGAAAATT
>JAAAKG020147847.1:0-10374 GCA_010014905.2 Druon quercuslanigerum
ATACTTATTTGGTCTTGTGATATACGCGTGGTTCTTGCAGCTTGACTTCCAGCTAGCAGAACCACGGGTTTTAAAAAAAAATAAAAAGCACTAAATTTGATATTTGGGCATTAATTAACACTAAATTAGCACTAAATTCTTGTATAGGAGAAAAGTCGATGTACTTATTTGGTATTGCGATATACGCGTGGTTCTTGCAGCTTGACTTCCAGCTAGCTGAACCACGGGTTTAAAAAAAAAATAAAAAGCACGAAATTTAATATTTGCGCATTAATTAGCACTAAATTAGTACTAAATTCTTGTGCAGGAAAAAAGTCGATATACTTATTTGGTCATGGGATATACGCGTGGTTCTTGCAGCTTGACTTCCAGCTAGCAGAACCACGGGGTTTAGAAAAAATAAAAAGCACTAAATTAAATATTTGGGCATTAATTAGCACTAAATTAGCACTAAAATATAGAATAAATTGTTTTCAAAAAATACGTTGTGGTTCTGTCCACTTGAGGGACGTAAGAACCGGCAAATGACCAAGAAATTTTTTGTTGATGTAAGTAGCCAAGTCTGATTTTTATAACTTACAATTTTATTTTTATATTTGTTCTTTAATTCAATTCAAATTTTCAAAACTCAAATTTTGAATTGAGATAATTATTTGCCGATTAGTCGTTTATAAAGTCGAACTTGTCAATGTCCATATTGGTCTTTACAATTCATATCCTTATTATAGGTTTAAAATGTCATGATATATTTCGTACTGTGTAATTTATGTTCTCTTATTAAGAATAATTTAAAAATTCCATTTAACTTGATCACAAACCTAAACTAAGCTATGGTAAGGCCCAATACTAACGAATTCGACTTTGTAAGTGACAAATAGGAAACTAATATGGTTCGAATTTTTAATATTTAAATTATACTAAAGAAATTATAGAATATTATAAATTATGATGATTTTTGTTTAAAAATGATTTTGTAAATTACTGTAAATTTTATCTTAATTTTTTCGTAGGATGACAAACGACTGTAATCAAAAAAAAATCCCATGTGTAAATAACTTGTAGGCAAAGGAGGTAAAAGCAGTTAAAATCGGTTCCACTTTTATTCTTATAATATTTTATGAAAATATTATAGGATACAATTGACGAAATTTCAAATTTAATACTATACAACTTAATGAAAATTTTAGTTACATCTATCTTATATGACTTTAAATTTCTCATTTACTAATTAGTAATCCAAATTGCATAAATTCAGAATACAAATTTTTTACATTCTCAATTTTCATCCTTATGAGAAGGTATTGGTTTTGTCTAAACTTTGACATGGTCGGTTTTCATGAATTCTCTACGTTTTGAGACCTCCTGAGTCAGAAAAAACTGTTTTTACGAAGGAGTCTGTCTGTCTGTATGTCTGTAGTATCGTGTAGGCACGATGACTTTCAGAAGATTGATCAGATTGAATTCTACTTTGGCACATTTTTTCAAGAACCAAAAAGAAAGGAGTGGGTATTTTCGAGGAGCCCAAAAATCAGACTCCTTTGAACTGGGAACATTCTAAAAAAGATTTTTTTTGGCAAAGTCATATGTAGGTAGTAGATAAGGGTGCATTTTAGACGTTAAGGGTTGGAGCACAAAAATCGGAGTGGGTGTTTTTGAGGAGCCAAAAATCAGAGACTCCACTGATACTGGAAAATTCGCAAAAGAATTATTTTTTGACAAATTCATATCTACATGGTAGAGACGGGTTGATTTTAGACGTTAAGGGTTGGAGCCTAAAATTCGGCGTGGGTATTTTCGAGGAGCCCAAAAATCAGAGACTCCTTTGAACTTGGAACATGCTCAAAAAGATTATTTTTCGGCAGTCATATATAGGTGGTAGAGCGGGCTTGATTTTAGACGTTAAGGTTTGGAGTCCAAAAATCGGGGTGAGTATTTTCGAGGAGCCAACAAGCAGAGACTCCTTTGAACTTGGAACATTCTCAAAAATACTATATTTTGGGAAAGTTACATATAGGTGGTAGAGAAGGGTTGATTTTAGACGTTAAGGGTTGAAGCCCAAAAATCGGTGTGGGTGTTTTTGAGGAGCCCAAAAATCAGAGACTTCTTTGAACTCGAAACATTATCCAAAAGATTATTTTTTGGCAAAGTCATATATAGGTGGTAGAGAGGGGGTTATTTTATACGTTAAGCACTGGAACCAAAAAATCGCAGTGGGTATTTTCAAAGAGCCCAAAAATCAGAGACTATTTTTTGTCAATGCAGTTTCTGAGTTTTGGGCTCCTCGAAAATACCCACTCCGATTTTTGGACTCTTCAAAAATGCCAATATTGTGGTTTTAAGTTTTTACTAATGCGTTCGTGATTTTGTACGTACGGGTGGTTTTTCGGAATTTTTGTGTGGTGCATTCGGGAGCCCTAAACGAGCCAAACATTCTAGTGTTCTTTGTTCTTGCGGAATTTAGTTTTTGCGCAGAGGGTAGTTTTATTTTTAGTAGGGGTGGGTTTTGGAAATTTGTTGTGGGTGCGTTTCAGAGCCCAAAAGAAGCCCAAATTTCTGACTTGTTTGATTTTTTTCTTTTAATTGTTATATATTGGAGGTGCTGGCTTGATTCAAGCCTGCATCTCTACTTGAAATTTGAATTTTCGTAAAAAGCTGTGGATCCCAAAAATAGAGAATATGGGCCAAAGAAAGGACTTGGGCAATTGAATTTTCTACCGCATATATTTGAGAATCTTTGAAATCTGTACTCTGAAATTGTTAAGGGGGTAGTATGGTAAAAACGATCCTTTTTCAATCATTTTTTTTCCACAGAAATTTTTATTTCGAAGTTAAGATTTTTCTATATGTTATTCTACATGGTATGGAGTATAGAAAAATTTTTTTGGTAAATTTTCGTTGACATCCGGTGGACATATGGGCGACCGGAAGACGCCATCTTAAAAAGTGGTATCCATGATTTCATACGAATCAAATTTTTCCTTTTTTTCGCCTGTTTTTTGATACTAGTTGTATCATAATAATGTTAAATATCAACGGACAAAAATGATCAAGGGTCATTAGATAGCCAAGTCTTTCTGAGTCTATAAAAAAAAATTAGGCAAATCGGCCTAGTAGATCGACCGGAATCGTAGGTACCAGTTCAAAAACACTGTTTTGAGAAAAACGCGTTTAAAACTTTGCAAAAATGATCAATATCATCATCACAGGAATGGTATCATAATCATTTTTTCATAACCTGAATATTGCATTTTATGTTTTTTGAGTCGCTGATCACGAATCTGCTATCAAATTTATGTAATTGAATTGTTTAAACAATTTTTATAAATGAATTATCTTAAGTAATAAAACATTTTTCAAGATGCATATGTTTTCCATAGTTTTGGAGGTCACTGATTACAAATCTAGAACCATTTTAACATTTTTAGTCTTTTTAAACAACTTTTTTGACCAAATGTTACAAAATTTGATTTTTTTCATGATACATATGATTTCCATGGTAAAAGAGGTCAAGAATGACGAATTTGGCATTAAATTGAGAAAAATATTTTTTTTAACGACATTTTTAACCAAAATATTACTAGCTAACATTGTTTTAACCCCTTTTTGTGATGTTTAATGGATTTTGGGGTAACGAAAAAAATTCTTTTGATCAAGTAAAACGAAGAAAATTCATCTTACCCTTAATCAGCGATGTCTGGGCAATACAATCCTTCCTCTTCAACTTTGTAGAGATCATTTGCACGTGTTGTAAATGTGTATAAGAGCACGAATAGTGAAAAAATTTTACTTTTCACTTGAAAACACGTTTTTCATCGGCACTATAAACAAGAGTCAACTCGACGCGCCAGCTGTGCGATTCGAGCACTGGAGGCCTTGCGGCGAATCTAATTTTTAATCACTTTCCAATACCATCTGAGGTAAAGGAAGGTTTCTACATTATTCTTGAGAGTTTAAAGTAACCAAAACTGCAAAAAAAATAAGATTTTTTGAAAAATGTTTTCCATACTACCCCCTTAAATGAAAAAATGTTATTTTTGGATTTTTCAAGTACATGCAGCCAGACAAACAGATATACAGACAGAAAAACACATTCGTAAAAACCTGGTTTTCAGATTTCAGGAGTCTCCAAACGTGGGCATTTGACAAAAACTGGGCGGGTCAAATTTTACATAAATCTAATACCTTCTCTGATAAGAATGTTAGATTGATTTAATTTGTACCGAATAATTTTTTGATAGTTCTGTTTTTGGTTTTAATCGTAAAAAACTAGCATTAAAAACATTTTAAACATTTATTTTTTGAAACTTTGAAAGTTGTGATGAGCATGTGCCCACGCAGCGGGCAAATTTTTTTTACTGTTCATGATGTTTTTCACGATTAAAGCGAAAACTACGCATTCTATCGAAAAGTCATTCATAAAAAATTTGTAGATCTTTTTTAAATGCACCATTTTTGTCTCCTCAGCTTTTACCGTATTTTGCATAGTTTGACCGAAAAATGTAATTTTTGGATTTTCAATTATTTTTTATGTCCTCAAAATTTGAATTTTCGATTTTTCGAGAAAATTCATAAAGTTTTTATGATAAACTTGTAGGACATTCAACAAGCAACATTTTTGTTTTCTTCACTTTTTTCATATCGTGCGTTATTTGACGTAAAATGGTCATTTTCGTATATTTTTTGAAATTTTGTAATGCTATATATCTGGTAATTTGTGGCTGGTTAACGAACTTAATCTTTAGTATAGAACACTGAAAGAGTGTACCAAAGGCCAATTTAATAGGTTAATTTGTTTAAAAGTTATCGTGATAACAGGCATACGTACAGACAGTCACATTTGGAAAAACCTGTTTTTCGGATTCAGGGGGTCTCAAAACGTGGACATTTGTCAAAAACTGGGGGATCAAATTTTACACAAATCTAACCTTCTCCGTTGAGAATGTTAAAATGAAGAGCCAAAAATTCGACAGTGGGGCATTAAATGAGCTCTTATTTATGAAATAGGATTCATCATGATTTCACGGCATGGTATTGTCAGGTTTATATTATAGCTCAAGTTGTGACAGTGACAAATCGGTTTAATTACCTAAACAAAATCAAGTTTATTAATTTTTTTCTTGGTATTCCAGAAAAAGTTTTTATATTTCTAATCGCTTCGGGAGTCAAAATAATGTAAAAAAATTTAATGACTGCTCATGGTCATTAGGACACAGAGAAGGTATGTAGTAAATTTTAAACAATTCTACTGTCCGTTAAATAACTACAATCACTAGCTTTTTCGATTATTATCGTTACACAAATGTAACAATCTGCGCGTTCTACCGAGCTAAGGATCATGTCAGAGGCTATCGTGTGGGAATGCTGATTATTGTTAATAAATAATTTAAACTTTTTGCAAATGAATTTTGTTAAGGGAATCCTACGGAAAATTTCAAGCCGATTTATGTATTGCTCGCAAATGCTTAAACATTTATTTAACCATGGTAAAGTCGGATATTCATGCCAGCGGCTTTTTGACTGCTAGCTGTCAGATGGGGATGCTGGCTATTGTTAATGAATAATTGTAACTTTTTGGAAATTGATTTTATTAAGGGACCCCTGGGAACATTTAGGGCCGATTTATTTATTGCTCGGAAATGTTTCAATGTTTATTTAACCAAGATTAGCCAAGTCAGAAGGTACTACCTTTCTAAAAATCAAATTACAATTTGTTAATAGCAAATGTATTTTTTAAATAAGACTTGTTTAAACTAAAAACATACTTTATGCATCCCAGATGATTCTTTCGTTTATAAGGTCCGTTTAGGATTTATTTTCACTTTTTCATGCCTGCGGCTCTTGTCTGCTAGCTGTTGGGTGAGAATACTGACTATCGTTAATACTTTATTTTAACTATTTGAAAATGGATTTTCTTCAGGGATTTTGGGTCGATTTTTGTAAACAAATTTTCATAGTTTAATTTTGTTTGGAAATTATATAGTATTTTCCGATTTTACCATGGTTAAAAAAATGTTTATACATTTTTAAATAATAAATAATTTAAGCCTAAATTTTACCTGAGGTTGCACTAAAAGCTAGCAGGCAATAGCCTCTGGCATGAAAATTTGAACTAAAATTCTTAAATGGATCTTATAAACAACAGAAACATCTAGGATGTACAAAGTATGTTTTTTATTCAGATAATTATTGTTGAATCTATACATTTATTGTAAACAAATTGTTGCAACTTAACTTTTTGGAAAGGTAGTATATTCTGACTTTACCATGGTTAAATAAATGTTTAAAACTTTCGAGCAATAAATAAATCGACGTAAAATGTTCCGTGGGGTTCCCTTAACAAAGTCGATTTGTAAAAAGTTATAATTATTCATTAACAATAATCAGCATCCCTACCCGATAGCTAGCAGACGATAGCCGCTAGCATGATCTCTAGCTCGGTAAAACACACATATTGTTACCATCGCTGGACCCTCATACAAAATGTTAATGATTGTAGTTATTTACCGGACAGTAGGATTTATTTAAAATTTACTAGATTACTTCCCTCAGTCCTGATGACCAAGAATGTGTCGTTTACAAAAATTATTCAATAACTTAAGGCGCTCCACTGTTGTTTCTCGCGCTTCGCGCTTGATAATATGTATGATCTCGCACTAAGCGCTCGGTCTTTGTATATTCCTCATACTTGTGCAAAAACTTTTCGAAACTAATGGTCAAATCATCGACAACGGTAATTCGGTGATTGTGAATTCTCTTTGTTAAAGCTTCTTCGACTTTAACGAACATATTTTCAACACGTATCTCGTGCTTCGCACTCAAGTGTGCCCCTGCAATTGTAAATCATTTCCATAAATGAATATTATTATAATTCATAATGTGCATTGGTTTTAAAACAAGCGTAGTTTCATTGTCTCGTTTAAAAAAATGCGTATTCTTTTAAAAAAAATTTGTTACACAAAATTTTATTGCAACTTCTGTTGAACTTAGTATGCTCATTCCCAATGTTATTTTTATGATTTAAAACTTACACATACGGCCTACACAGCAGCCTGATCGTTTTTTTAACTTCTTAACTATATCCCTAACCTCATTGGCACACTTTCTCAATTAAATTTTTGGCTTAAGGCGATGTCAAGGTAACGCATCATTCCTGGCCTCTCGGCGACATTTTTCTATTGTCCAGTGCTGGTCTCGGTCTCGAAGATGGACGACTCTCAACCAGCAGCTTCTACATTATGTTACAGTGGTACATTTAAATTGAATCAGGTATGAACATTGTTTCGCACTAACATTGGAAGTCGAGTCGAAGGCGTGTTGCTGTGTTACAATTTTTGGGTAACTGCAATGCAAAGTGTCGTACATTACTTTGCATTGCAAAGTTAATTTAATTTAATTTCTAACAATTTGCCACATTAAAAAATGTTCTCTTCCTAAAATATTTTTTTGCGGCACTTTCTAACCCCAAAAAGATAAATCACGTGCTGATTTAGACCATTGAAGTTAAATTTAACGTCCCGTCGCATTTATCGCATTTTTTAGTTTCCGGAAGAAAATTCCACATTAGTAAAAAGTTAACCACACCAGCGGCTGAAATATACTTTACAGACCTAATTATTTACACCCCCGCTCATTCCCAATATTGGTTAGTCTTACGGAAATTTTCTTTATTAATAGACAGTTCTTAAGTTTTACGGTTAACGGCTTTTCGGGAATTGATTGTATCTAAAAGGCCACTGTGATATATGTTAGATATCTATCATCGAGAAAATTATAGACATACACATTTAACAAGAGTAAACTTAAGAGCGTATAAACAATAATGTTGTAAATAATAAAAAAAAGAACCCCGCATGTTTCGTTGACGATTAAACTCCTTACATATTTAATTTTGTAAAAATATCATTAAAAAATTTCTTAAAGTAACGTACGTTACTTTGCATTGCAGTTACCCGAAACTTGTAACACGACAACGCGCCTTCGACTCGACTTCCAATGGTAGTTTGGAACATAGTTCATACGTGATGATCGCTGAGAGGGCAGGCCTGATGCGGTACGTTGACATCGCCTTAAGGCGAATTTTCTATCGTATCGTGTTCTACGTCGTCGTTGTGGTGTCCTACTGCTTCATCTCCCAATAATTCACTAAGAGTCTCAAAGCGTCTAGGGTGGAGGATCTAGTTACAACGACGGTTCAAGTGAGCTGGCTTGCATTGTGTATTCCAAACAGCCTAATTTGTAGTGTTCGCAATAGACGTGTGCATTGGGTCGGATCGAATGTGATATTTTCGGTCCGCACTACGATCGGATCGAATTTTTCGATTTGATTGGCCCGTTGATCGAATGTCTCATACTGAGTATGCCTTATATTGAATCCTTTATTACTTTTTTAGTTTTTTACATATTTTCTTCCAATTAGGTTATTATTGTCCATCAATAAACAGAAACCAGTCATTAGTTCCCCTAAATGAATTAATCAAAAATAAAAATATGAAAATAGATTAAAGAATTATGAAACATAATTTCTCTTTAATTAAATAAGTCTTGCAATTCCAAAAAATTTACATGTCTACAAAACAAAGATTTTTTGAATCTTTAATGAATATGCTCCGAATTCTGATACCTTTTATTTTCCCAAATGACAAACTTAATAAAATAGAAGTTTTATAGATCTCTGATTAATATTTCGTTTATATTTATTTGTAATTTTGTATTCTGTTGTTTGAGAAGATAAAAATTCTTATCATATACTCTGTCCATCTGAATTAAAAAATACGTATTCATAAAGTAGTTCTACGAATATAAAAAATTAACAAGTTCACTAGGAACAAATAGTTTTTTGTTCACTAATAACTATTGGAAATACTCACATTCATCTGCATAATCATAAATTCATTCGCATAATCTCTTATTCATTTAGATTTGGAGAGTGAATAATATTGATGGCAGGACTTTTAATTCTACATACATATTTGAAATTTTCAAACGATAAAGGCAGGCGTTTGGAAATTTTACAAGAAAACCAATGACCAATGTTTAAACATTATTCTTTACTAGCAAAAATAGGCGCACGTACGCGCTTGTAACATGTTCCTTATTTTAGTTGTCTGATTATCAAATTAAAATGTATCCTCAAATTTAAAAGACTATGAAATGTAATAAATAACAAACACTAATTATAATTTAAAATAAATATTAAAATAGCTGCATCGGCTTTCATGCAATTGTAGCTCTAGTTGGAGACTTGTTTAATGTACATTATTTATAATGTCTACAGTTATTTATCACGAAATTTGGAGTATCTTGAAGATTTGGAATTAGTGATTCTTTAATGTTGAATGTGTATAAAGTTTCTTAATTTTTGCTGCCGTAAAAGATCAAAAGTCTTTTTAATTCTAAATCTGCACTGAAAAAAATTTACTTGATTCAAGGAAATGCGTTTCTTTGTTTTTTTTTCTTTGTACCAAGGAATGGATTACTTCAGCTAAGTTATTATTGTTTGGATTTAAAAGATGTACGCATTCATTCAAGAAAATGATTTCTTTGGTGATATTTCTTCAACGTAAGTAAATGTTTCTTCGCATTAAAAGTGAAAAATATTAAGTCAAGGAAATGATTTCCTAGAAGGTAAGAACCTAGGTTTATTGGGTATGTTTTAGGCGTCTAAAGAACTCCTTCCTTAATCCTTTGAAATCGATCATTTCAAAGGGAGAAATATGTTTTACAATTAAATAATTCATACATCATTGGAGCAATGACTTTATTTTGTTTGAGTCGAAAAAATTTCCCCTCGAGAGAATTGAATTTTCATTCAATTATTGAAGAAATATTTATTCTATGCTAAGAACTGTCAAACTCATAAAAAAAAAATTATCTGATATTCGTTCAATTGAATAAACAAATTATTAAACACTATAAGTCGACATAATTGTTGCAACGAAGTACTGACTTCAATTAAAGAAATATTTGTTCAAGATAAATGAATATTCATTCAGTTAAACAAATATTTTATTGAATTCTAACAATTATCATAACACAATGAGAAAATTATTTGAAAGAAAAAAGTATTCAATAGAAGTGCATATTCATTAGATTGAAAAAAATGGTTATTGCATGCTAGAAGTTGACGTAATCATCGTAACGATATAAATACTTTAATTGGAGAAATATTAATTGAAGATAAATGAATATTCATTCAATTTAATAAATATTTATTGTATTCTAACAATTAGCATAATTAACAAAACAATATTTATTCCATCCCATAAGTCGACAAAATTATTGCAATCAAATAATTACTTTATTACACCATTAAGCCGTTTCCCTTTCGGGGTAGGCGTGACTTACTCGGTAGGGAGGGGAGTAGTGTGAGGAAGG
>JAAAKG020147848.1:0-32198 GCA_010014905.2 Druon quercuslanigerum
AGGGTGCACGAGACTTTTGCCGGATCGCCTTATTGATTCCGTCACAGACTGTAACCACCTATCTCATGGTAGTGAGATGTGGTTATGGCTGAAATTTTACAGCGATTTCGCTAGGATCGGGTGCAAATGTTCAGATTAGCACCCGATCCCGGCGTACTCCTGCGGTTGTCCTTATGACAAATATTTTATATAGATATATATAGAATTGTCGTTTGTATTTTGGGCATTACAGGGCATTGAAAATGCATGTAGGTGAACAGTTAGTCCCAAGTGTGCGTGCGACGCCGAAGAGCAATATCTCCTACAGCGGTAACTTCACCTTGCTTCAAACATTCGAAACGAAAAACAAAAAAAAAATGGAATGTATTTGCCTGTTTAAATCGGTCGGGCTCGAGTTCGATCGGCCCGTAAAATAACTTTGCTACAAAATTAATTTTTGTATTTAATCATGTTCGAGATAAAACAATGGCTTACCGAGTTTCGGTGCATGTAAAAAATGGACATCTAGGCCAGGTTCACAGAAATTTGGTGAGCGTAGCGCAAATAATTTCAGTGAGCCAGGAATTCTCTTCAACTGTTTCCAAAGTCATCACCTTTGGTCATCGGTTTACCTACTTGTAAATAAGGATTTACATGTTTTTTGAAATAATGACCAATAAGGTTATGTAAATATTATCTGGAATTAACATAACCTGTATTGACTTTTAAATCAGTCAAAAATTGTTGTGTAGTACAAAATTTAGTATTCCTCATTTTTCATGATGAAAAAATGTAAACAAACAAATTAGTTATGAAGTGAAAGTTTAAATTCATAGATGGAGACAGAACAAACGTTTCGCTCCATTTTGGTGGTTAGTATCAAGAACTAGAAAATAGAGAGAGTTGTGAGGTAACAGGGATAAAACAGCCAGGGACGTGACAATAATGAAAATTAAAGGATACAATAATGAACATAGCATTTTCTACTAAATAGTTAATAATAATGAACAACATTGGCAATATATAAGAATATGAGTTAAACATTAAAAATGAAATTAGAGAATCTAAAATGGTATTATATAAACAACTATAGTTAGCCAATTCAGTTATCATATTCAAACAACTATCTCCTTCCCATCTCCTTTCCTCTTAATAAAAAATAATTCAGCCACAAGTCGTTTAAATTGCTAAGGTTCCAGGTGTAAGACTTGAGCATGACTCCTATCAAATTGATGTCCAGTTTGGACTTAATATTTCGCGATAACTTTATGATTCTTTGGATTTTTTCTGAAGTTAACACGATGTTCTTTAGCCATAGTAGACAATAATCAACTAGTTTCACTGATATAACAATAATCGCAGCCCAATAAATTATTTTTATATACTGCGTTAGTCATCGGAAAATTATCAAGGGGATCTTTGTCTAATTTTATAAATTTATCAAATTTAGAGTCAGCTCTGACAAGTTTTTTAATGTTAAAATCTTTTAGAATTCTTTTTATTTCGAACGAAAAACTTCCATGGAAATGTATAGAAACAAAATATTTAAAATCAATGTTGTGAATTGGAGACGAATTTAATTGTAATATGTAATATGATTGGATTGTTAGAACGAAAATAAATGTATGTACCTGTGTAAGCATCTTTTTTACCAGTCAGTAATGATAGTTCCATCATTAGTTTTTATAACTTTCACATTCTAAAAGGAGTAAAGAATTATTCATGTCTATTTCACGAGTGAATCTAAGTCTAGGATGATACGAATGAAACTCTATTGAAATAGAATATAATTTTTCTGTGGGTGAAACAATGAACGTGTCATCCACGTATCTGAAATATGTGTGTAAATTGAAATCTAACTTCTTAACTGCTGTATTTTCTGGATTTTGCATAACCAAGTCAGCTAAAGTAGGTTAAAGTGGAGACCCCATTAATTCTACACTAATTCTAATGTATTAAAAATGCCACTTTTTAATTAAACTTCTGGATTAGAATCTAACTTTTCATAGGTTTTGAAATCATTAAGTAAACTATTCATTTTATTAATATAGGAATCCTTATTAAAAACAACCGTGACGTTCCCTTTATCTGCGTGAGTTATTAGTAGTTATTTATTTGATTTAATAAAAGATTGGGTTTTTTAAATTTTTTCTGCAAACATTCTATCGAAATGTGAAATTTGATTACGATTTAAAAATTTTTGTGAAGAATTAAGTATTCTATGTCTAAGGATATCTCGATCATCTAAATTATCAATTAATATAATGTTGGACTCGACACCTTTAACAATATTCAAAACTATATTGCATTAACTCGTGACAAAAGAAGAACTAAATTTCTCTCCTAACCTAAGTATACTTATCAAACTAGTAGATTATTGTCTACTAGGACTAAAGAGCATCATGGTAACTTCAGACAAAATCCAAAGAACTATAAAGTGATCAAAGAACCGTAAATATTTTTTATTATGAGGGTAACGCAGGTAACGTTAATTTAAGATAATATTTATGTTACCTCATTTGTCAATATTTCATATTTGTAAGAATCTAAATGGAAAGGAGGTGTGTTTTGTTTTATTTACTTTAATTTTGGACCGAAGAGTTTGTTGGCTCTCAAAAGGACGAATGTGTTTTTTGAAATAAAGGGCGTACTATACCTGAGGTTGATGTTGTCAGCAACATCGATTGTAATTACGAGATATTCTAATTCCCGCACGACTATTAGACTCTTGCAGCTTAAAGTTCACTATTTCCTGGTAAGTGGCCGCTATATTAATGAGCAACATGCATTTGAACCCATTCCCAATGTCTCTTACCTATGGAAAAATAACTTTTCTCGATGTCCTCCTTAGCTACAGCCACTTGGTAAAAGTCATTGGCCACGTCGAAGCAAGACATATATTTGGCTGAACCAAGCATGCTTAGGATGTCATCAATCGATTGCAACAAATTGCTATATTGCTCTGTAAATTCGTTAAGTTTCCTGGAATCCATCGCTAGTCTCCATTTTTGTTATTTTTCTGATATCGATTTTCTTTTCTACTTACCATACGTTGGCTTGGTAAGGCGAAAAGGATGGCCTCATTAATCCTTTTGCGAGATATTCTGAAATTCGTCTTTCGATTTCGTGTTGGAAGAGCATTGAATGTTTATATAGCGGTGCACTGATGGGTTTATTAGTTGTCAGTTTAATGTGATGGCATTGAACTCTATAGGAATATTTTGCATTTTATCTCGTAATGTTTCTTCAAAATGGCTTTAAGAGTTTTTGACCAAAAAGTCTTTAATTTTCTCATCTTGCTGTTGATCGCGACGCACGGAAAAGATAGCAATAGTGTTTTCTTTCTTATAACATTCCTCGAGTAGCTTTTATCTTTCTTTCCTGTATTTGTTTTTATTTCATTCTCTTCGTTTGCATTAACTGTTAATATCTTTTTCTTGCTTGTGCCGTTACTTCGATAAATTCCTCGTAAAATTTTTTTTCTTCACTTATGATGAGTTCACCGGCGGGGAGCTCCATATCAACATGTTTTTTTGTCAGTATGACGTGAAAAATTACTGGGTTATGGTTCCTTGAAGTGAGATCGAGGTACGTGAAAGTTCTGATGTATTATTGACAAAGTTTATCGTCGCGTGGTTGGCCGTAAGTCAATCTCTGCCTAAAATGTCATCAAAATCAGTGAGATAATTGCTTTTGATGACACGAAATTTTTGTGAGTAATTTTTAGAGGACAGGGTGTACATCTTTAATATTTGATGCACACCGTTCACGATTTCAATACTTTTTCTTTTGGCTTCTCGGATTTTATCTGATTTGCAGGTTTGTTTGTATAGACATTCGGTTTTTATGAAGGATTCCGGAATAACCGGAATGTTCTCTGTCGTATATATCCTCCTGATTCTCCTCCTCCAGGTCTTGTTCTACTTCCTCCGTCTGGTAGGTTGCCCGTGGTGGATCTTTGCTGTTTGGGTTGCGCGGCTAAAAATTTGGTCTGTGTAACTGGTTCTATTTGGTATAACATTTTTATTCGGTATGTCCACTTTTGTAGCAATATTGTCAGCTTGCCGTATCATTTGGCGTTTTTGCTATTGAAGGCGAATCAGTTTTTCTTAGGGGAAAGCTTCGTGTAGTTGGCTGTAAGTGGATGCTTTTCGTTTGTTGTAACTGTGCCGATAGTTTGGATCGTGCTCTTTCCTAGTCCAGATAGTTCTTCTCTATCTGTAGAGCTACCTGATAGGCATCTTTCAGGCGTGTGTATTGGGAATTGTCAGAATTGGCCACCATATACTTTGAGTTCTGTCTATAGAAAGTTGTATTTTCCTGTCCATCTATTGATAGCGTCGGACGAATTCTTCCACCTTTTCGTGTACCATTTGGCACATTTTGTCCCTTTTTCTAATGAGTTGTGGTAGAGATTTTCCTCGGGAGCCAAAATCGATGACTGGGGCTTCCGTCAATTTTTTAGCTGTTATGGGTGGTGTTATTCTCATTGCGACCATTGCTTCGGCGACTAAAGCATCTTTCATTTCTTGGAATCCATCGGCCATGGCATAGATGTCGTCCAGTAGTTCCTCGACATCATCCTTAAAAGCCTCTACGTCTTATATGCCATTGAATTGGATAAGGTTCTTTAATAGTTCATTTAAGACCTTCATATCGTCCAATGTTAGGCGATATGGCATTGAATTGAGATTAGTTTGAGGGATTGGATTGGGCTGTTTCGCTGTGTTCTAGTTGATCCTCGATAAACGCTCCTGTGCGTCTTTGAGGGCTGTCTTCATCTCAGATAATTTTTGTTCCAATTCTTCCTTTGCGGCTATACTGATGTCCTCATTAGACAGGAATGCTGTTATATTTACAAACATTTTAGATTGGATGATTTTCACTTTCTGGAGGTGCAGAAAGTAGGTATTTTATTATACACTTTCATAATAATTAATGCTAAACTTGGAGCTACCATGAACTGGTCCGTGTCACTATCACTTGATAAACTTTTTATTTTCAAAACTTCTCTATAATTTTGCATTTCATAATTCACTTGCTATTTTGACTTTATCTTATGTGAGCCACTTCCTGAAATGTTGGATCGATCAGGAATTTCTTTTTCAGGTTTTATTGTAAAATTGCTCACTGGGTGTACTTTTATTTACTTTTATTTTCTCTTTTCGCGTATTTGGAGGGAAAGTGCGATTAGAAAATCCATCTACTCACCCAGATTAACAATAATGTAGCAATATACATTTTCCTGACCCTTGATCCAACTTTCTCCCAGCAGGGTGATTGTCGTTTAATTCCTACTATATGCGGGTCTAGCAAAAGAGCCTTGTCCTTTCTGAGTTGTGTCTTATAATTTTGAAAAATGTGGGTGTCCTGTCACGGTCGCCACTTTGTGATCTAGAAATTCATTGATTTTAGTTTCTTAAAAAGGACTATGATACTCCAGAGAAGGAAATAGGTACTGGAGAATATGCTGGATTATTATCGTTTTTATTGTGATGACGTGTCCGCTTCAAGATACAAAAATGCAGACAGGCCGGAACATCATCAGAACATGTTAATATCGATCATTATAGATGTCGATCTACAACCTGTCAAATCAAAAATAAGAGTTATCCAGAAAGTTAACTCTCCAAATAACAGAAAATCCTTTAAAGTCATTTTTGGCAAAATGGAAAAAAAATTTATAATTTCACAAAATTAAATTTTTCTAAAAGGAGCTACTCAAGTCCCTCCACTGCAAATCGAATCAGTCAACTACCGATTTTCGGTCGGATGCTTTTCCAACTAATCTATTAAAGAGATCAAGAGAGAAATCTTTTGTCAGAAATAGGCACTGTCTCAAGTCGTTCAACAATCTGCAAAAACAGAAATGAAAGCTATTTATCAAGTTAAATCTTCAAAGAGCAAAAAATATTTGAAGTAATTTTTGACATGATAGAAAATAAATTTATAAATTCGTAAAACTGAATTTTGTTTAAAAAATATATGCTTAAGTCGCTTCACTAGAACTCAAACCAGTAAAATTACGATTGTCACTCGAGTGCTTTTTCAATGACGTTTTTAAAGAGATAGAGAGAGTAATCTTTTTTCAGAAATAGACACTGTCTTAAGCCAGGAGTTACATTTATGATTTAGATAATTTCAAGGTATTAAATTATCATCAGAACTTGTCACTAAGTGGGACGATGGTCGGGGGGGCTAAAAAAAATTTAGACCCACTCTGTCGGCTTGTGGGTTCGATTCTCGCCTCGCACTCTGGAAGAGCCACAGTGGCCCATGCAGTGAACACTAGCTTAGAAAGGGTCACTCCCGTTCTTCGCCTCCGTCCGAACACACGTATTACGTTAAGACATTGTCAAGTAGGGTTCAAATTACGAAAGCCTTAGTAAGTCTACGACAAAGATTGGAAAAAAGTAAGAATTCCATTCAGATAAGGCTTAAGATTACCATATAATGGATTTCGATGTTTCAACGTAGAATGTGAAAGATCAAACAACATTCTTGAAATCTCGCCGAAGTTATTGACCTTGATCCTTTGTGTATCTCTCTGCGTTTGAGGAGTCTTACAGCAATCGAATGTGGTGAAATGGCCCAAATTCAGAACTTATCTCTCTTGTTTTATCGAAGTCTGAAAAATTCAAAAGAAAAAGCCACATTCTTTCTTTTTTAACAAGAAGTAAAGAAGAAGCTTTAAAGCTTCTAAATAAATCATTTGAATTACTTTCTCCTATATGCGCTAATTTCAAAACTGCTAGGAATTTAAAACACGCTTTTATTCCTCTTCCAACACGTTTATTAAATTTCGATTAAACTCTTAGCAGACTTGTGCTTCGTACCCGAGTTTCCACCTAACAGATACACCAAAAGCATTATTAGTTTCTAATTTTATTTAAAAAATGGTCTGAATATGAGTTAAGTATCGAAGGTCGTTGAAGTAGTTGGCCTGACTCATATCCATTTGCCTTGTGATAACTGGACCAAAGGATAATGCTTGAAAATCTAGAAATAGCCATTCAACTTAAATCCATTTATCTTTGCCTCTAGAGGTCTTCGAAATTTCCCTTCCATTCCATATTTATGGAGATTAAACAATTTTATTCCTCGAGAAGTTCGATAAATTTTCATGGAATCTGATTGTTCGTAATTAGTTGCTACTGCGTAATTAAGTAGACCAGCGGCCATTAAATTTAGAACAGTTGAGTGGAAAATTTTCGGTTTTGAATAAGGAACAACTGAGCTCAATTTATTCTTGTCGGGCTTTAGCTATTCGAAAAGTTCAAAAGTTTTTCATTACTTACAATTTTATATACATATAGCAACTGTTGCGAGCTATTCGAAAGTATCGGTTATTAAAACATTTGAAGAGAAAATGTTAATTTTATTATTAATTTGTGAATGCACCACTATCAAAGGCTCTGAGAGTAATTTTCAGGAAGAAAGTTTTACACTTTTGTTCAATTTATTATATTTGCTGTTGTTATTAATATCCTTCTAGTTCGAAGAATACTCGTCTCGAAGAACATTTTCAATTGACTTAAGTAGACGAGCTCTCCTTAGTATTCGCTAGACATGCTTGTTCGTAGATATCGCGTTTTCAATAGTGCGCTTATTTAAGTCTCTGTAAGGAGAACGTAGTTAATAAATTTTTTAAATAATTTTATTTTCAATCAAAATCTAAGGGCATTTCTTCAAATATAAGGCCTGCTAGGGATAATTTGACCTAAACTAAAAATTAAAACTCGAATAAAAAAAGTTGGTAAACAAAAAATTCTAACCAATGTATATTTTGATTATGCTGGATCAATCCTACAATCTTATATAGGTCGCTTTTTTGGCTATGCCATCTTTTTTTGTATGAATCTGTTATTAATTACGCAGACTTGCACAGTTAGATTAACCTTTTAGTTAGGTAGCATGTGCAAGTGGACGTGTAAGTTAAATATATTATATTATTATTATTATTATGTACTATTATATTCTCTACAAAAAGTCAAAAATTCTCTTTCCAATTTAAAACGAGTAATTATCTTTCAAATTCAGCAGTGCAGCTAATTTTCTACGGTAGTGTATGTTAGACCGCAGTACTGCCGGCCAAAACAAAGGAGCCTGTCTATGTTAATAAAAATAATACTGTGAAATCTCTTGTTTTTTCCAGGAAAGGTGATATGAGTGGTTTAATTTCAAAAGCTAAGGAAGGCTTGGCTAAGTCTAAGTCAAAAGCAGAGATTATCAGATCGCCCACGGATGAGAACTTTCTTAAGACAGCAGAAGTAAAAAAATCTGAGAATGAACTTCATTGGGAGGATTTGATCAGCAAATTAAAAAGGCCTCTTTATCTATGTGATCTAGACTTTACGGATTTAAATACAGATGATGAGATCGATGTCCTTGGCCCTGTATATGCAACAAAGGGCATGCCGCCGCCGCCACCGATGGTTCCACCTTTAACCGGTTACCGAGCTCCACCTCCCTTACCCCCAGGATCAAGACTACCACCATCCCTTCACAGCGATCTGCAACAAATGTACGGTGATAATCTTGAACCTACTCGAAATCATACTGTAGCCTCTAGTAATACGACAAAAAGTCCACCGCCTATCCTAACAAAAAAGAACAAAAAAACAGTGAAGCTTTTCTGGAAGGAAGTCAGAGATGATCCTATTATTCTATCAAGGTTAGATCAAAATAAAATGATATGGGACGAACTGTCACCAATTCTAGTCGACACCCAAAAACTGGAACACTTATTTGAAAGTAGAGCTAAAGACTTGAACACTAAGGTAAGCAAATTTATCTTGTACGTAGTCATTGCATTGTCAGTGTTTGTAGAATCAAAACGCGCGCCGCTTTAAATGCAGGCGATGAACGTACGAGTAAATGGATCTCATGAATAATAGCCTAATGACTCAGAAATTTCTGTTGATATGAGAACAATGTTGCTTTCCTATAAAAAAATCTAGTGAATAACATTAGAATTAGAGGTTTTTTCCGTGTATATGTTTGGAAAATATAATCTATGAAAAATATCACTTAATACGGTTTTCCGTTAAGCAGAGAAATAAAAAAGTACATCACCGGGACCAGAGAAGCAAATATATTCGGGATGTGAAATTTACGGATGCGAACTGACTGAAATCCCCCCCCCCCCCACACGGGGGTCAAATAAATAAACTCATCAGAAACTTTTACGCGCGCTACTGAATTTTTTCGAGATAGGGAAATCTCAAAGGCCTACCTGGTATTGGTACCTGATTTGACACAATCTATTATGCGGGTACAGACTTATATTGCACAACTGTTGCCACATTCTGGATACTATAGTTAAAAAATAGACTTTGGGACAACCACACCGCTATTTGGAAGAGTATAAATGATCCATCATGTAATATAAGAATTGCGCACGAGATCAGGAAAATATGATGAAAGTTGAAACACATATATATATATATATATATATATATATATATATATATAATTAAAATTTTGTCATAAGGATAACCGCAGGACTTTGCCGCGATCGGGTGCTAATCTGAAAAATTGCACCTGATCCCAGCGAAATCGCGGTAAAATTTCAGCCATAACTACGTCTCATGACCGTGAGATAGCTGGTTAGAGTCTATAAAGGAATCAATACTTCGATCCGGCAAAAGTCTCGTGCACCCTGCATTTTCCCCACAAGTGTTTTAGCATATTGTTCACACGCAAGAATGCTTTTCAGGCTATTAACCAGTAAAAGCTCGGCTCCTTTAGAACGCCGATAGTAAGGACGATTGATTTAACAGAATACTATTCCGGGTACAATCGTCGCAACTCACTCCCAAGGTCTCTATACCTCTCCTTCTTTTCATTCTCCTTTGCTATGATGTTTTTGTCAGCTAGTGCTAGTCAAGGAGAATTATGAAAGGCCTTGAGTGTGCAACTGAAACAATTGTCGAGAATATAAAGTTCATAGGAGCGTTCAGCGGAGTGATATTAAGGTTAATGCCGTAAGGGTGACCGAGATGGTTAAAAGGACTGCTAGCTATCATCGGGAATGTCTTGGCTAAAAATGTGGCGACGGTATCTTAAGGTGAAAATGACAGCATCTTGGCATGCCAAAATGAATCCCTCCATGCCCGATTTCAATCCGGGTGATTTAAGGAAAGCAAAAGTTAGCTCACACGACATTGACTGATCCTCCAAATTTCTGTGGATGATGCTGAGCATCATTTTATCGAGGAGCTGTTCCTACAGTGTACAATTGACACTACCTCTCTCGCAGCGTTCGGCAGGGCAGGGTGGCGGCTAGCACTACAGGAGGGAAGAAAATGGTAATAAAGCACTTTTAAGACCGAATGTTATGTAAATGTAAATTATGTCTGCACAGATATATCGTTTCCACATGGTTGGGACACGCGGAGAGTCTGTGTTCTTGGTACTCAACATATGCATGACACGCTCTGCACATATATATGGGAGCGTCTTAACTGTCCTGGTATGCGAAACTGAAACCCTCTGTACCTGAAATAATTCCCGTTAATCTGAGGAAAGCGAAAGTTTCCTCACTTCTGATTTTAAAATTCAGAATAATGGTCTTGGCCGCCTCCTTCACGGCTTTGAAGAGGAAGGCTTATTTTCTATGCATCTTGGCTTTCCTGACCCTTTTTAGAGAGGATCTCTGTTATTTGCAGCTATGTGATTTGTACTCAGAACAAATTTGGTTATGAAAACACTAGAGATTCAGAAGGACGCTTCCGCCTTGATGGCATGAGATTCATAGTTGCGGATTGGATGTATTGATATGCAAGCTCTTCTGCATATGCATGATATTACACGAGGCGGTGTCAAGGGCATTAAGCTCATTCTTCTTACATTGAACCACCCAAAACGAGAAGAGTAGAACCAGGATCGTAAACTTGTTCGTAACGGTGATTTTGTTTAATGCCGACAGATTTGAAGACCAAATCTTTCGAAGACGATGCTTTTATCTGCTTCACTGATGTTTCATCCTAAATGCAAGTTTAAAGCAAGCCCAGGTATATATAGGTTTCTTTGGTGTCAATGTATCTAATAACACCTATATCCACAAGCACAGGTTTGGGAATGGCAACAATCTTTCTTTTCTTCAGATTAATCTTGGCACATTTGTTGAATCCAAAGTCCTTACCAATATCTTTTGTGTACCACTTGACGATCACACTACGCCGGAAGCTCCGAGGAATTAAGCACAAATGTAGAAGGAATCAGAATCAATAGATTTGAAGTGTTTAAAAATACTAATCAAAAGCAGCAAATCCCAGTTGCGGAATAGATCCCTTTCGAGATGGTGATTGCGAACAGCCTGTTTTCACTCATTTCGACCTTCCACAAATGAGCAGATAACCCGTCGCATATGGGCAATTGCTTGATTTTTGCGGGCTAATCATGCCCGTTAAAATGTAAAGGTCACCTGACCACCGTGAAGTTCGCGCCTGGTATCGCTAATTGGCTCAAATTAGCATAACAGATTCGTAGATCGAGTGGTGCTATCCGTTAAAAGAATAAAGTTTTTACCATATAGTATTCATGTGTAAAGTGCGTGTATCTGTTGAGGATTTATTTAAATGATCTTATTCTGTAAGAACCTATTCTAAATAGATATTAGTAATATTAATAGTTTACATAACTAATGTAACATTTGAGACATCTAATTCTGATAATTTTGAGGTTAATATAAGTTTGCAGTAGATTATCGTTATTTCGGTAATCACTGGTAATTCTAGAATTAATCAATTTAGCTCAAATTTGAATTGGATTTATTAATGTAAAAGTAAATCTTTATGTTTTAGTTCTGACAAGTATTGTGCGAACAGTAGACGTATGCTTTAAAGTATAATAAGCACTAAACACCGCATACCCCTCATTACCGGCCTGCAAATGTGGAATTGTATTCAGCGTTACATATACGACATTCACACCTGTACCGACGTAAAAAAAATTGTCTGGCGGTACTTTTCAAAAACTTTGATGTAAGTTTGAGGAGGTGGGGGGCGGGGCTAAAAACTTAAATTTAATAAGAATATCCAACTTTGTGAGTAAAAGTTCTTTTTTATTGATCATGCTACTATTATATTCTAGGTTCAGAATTCATTTTGATTGATTAAACATTCTATTATTTTCTCGAAAATGCAACTACTTTGCTAAAGATGAATTTTTTAGTAGATCCCTTCTCTGGACGAAAATTGATCTATTTTTATAAAAATTCGGGTCGTGGGTTGAAACTAAATCTTTCATAATTACGGATAAACTATTTCATTATAGCGTAATTTAGGACTTTTAGCAAACGAGTGAGCGAGTGAGGGATCGAAAGCGAGAGAGAGAGAGAATGAGAACGAAAAGGCATCTTAGTCTACTTCTGCTATTCCATAACCATTACTTACCATATTTACGCTTCTAATCGAAGCGACTTCCGTTTCCTTATTATGTCACGTTTTTTCCTCCAATCTCCAGTTTTTCATATTCATTCTTTCATTCTCTTTCATTCGCTCCTCTAGCACCTTCCAACTTCTTCATCCATTCTTCACCTAATCCATTCTCCCCTAGAATGTTAACCACATTCTCTCGATAGCTTCCTTTATCTACCATTCCTCTCCTACACCCTTCCCATACATGCTCTTATGTTTTCTCCATCCATCCACATGTTCTACACGTTCTGTTCTCTTCTTTTTCACAATACAACCGCTCTCTTACCTCGTTTCCTAATCTAAATGTTACTATTATGCTCCACCTTATGGCTCCCCATCCCTTTTGTAAATACTTTGGTAAACCTTCCTTTTTTGTCATCTTATACCATTTATTGTATTTTGATTCCTCAATTATCCCCTTGTCCTTCTATTAATTGTCTTTCCCTGCCCTTTTTCCGATTCCTCATTATTTACTCCAGTTCCGTCTCCTATATCTCTAGCATTCAAGAACTCTCTCCTTTCTTTTTCCCATCTCGTTAATTCTATCGCCCTCACTCTCCTCTCTTCTACCCCCATTAAACACTCTTCCACTGTGTCCCCTCCACTACCCTCCCTTTCCCTCCCACAGCTTCGTCACAAATTTCCATGCCCTCTTTCCCGCTCTAATACTTCTTTTATCCCTTTGCGCTTCTTCTGTCACCATATATCCTAGCGTCTTTAAATCTACACCTAAAATCCCCTCTATGTACCTTTCTCGTAAACTCTCAATGCCTTTTCTTTTTTTCCATGCCTATGTCTCTTCCCCATAACTTAATACTGACCATATCAGCGTATCAAATCACCAGATTCTCCTTTCCCAATTTTTTTATAACTTTTGTTCCTATTCCATATATCTGTTTCATTACTTGTCCTTTTCCTTTTACCCTTTCTCTGATATGAGCTCTATGATCTTCATTCTGTTGCCAGATTTATCCCTAATATTTAAACTCTTTCACTTCTTTTAACCACTCTTTTTCTATGCCTCATTATCTTTGTCTTTTCAACATTTAAATTCATTTTTTTTCATCTAAGTGATTCTCGGATCCTTTAATCAGGCCAGCAATACCTTCTTCATCCTCTGTCATCAACACTATGTCGTCTGTTTATGCGTCGGTTCAATGAGTCAAACGCCGTCTTTAAAACGACGAACATTGCTATCATTGACCCTTTTCCCTTTATATATACTTTATAGTTTTAGCATCAGTGTCACACCCCTATAATCTTTAACCTCTTCTTCTTTGCCTTTCTTTACTAGTGGTATAACTACTCTCTCTTTCCATTACTCTTGCCACCTGTCTCCTCTCCATACTACCTTCCTAACTTTTCTCTCTGCTCCTCCTATGAATTCCAAAAAAACCTTTTTTCCATTCTACCATTTCAATATCTTGGTTTACTCTTTTTGTTCTTCTTATTTCTCTATTTACTACCTTCCATGCCTTTTCTTTTGCCCTAGCCTTCTCCGCCTCTTTTTCAAACCTTTTATTCTCTTCCTCTTTCATTTGATTACAAATGTATGATGAAAATCATAAAAAGAAATAAATATTTGAAGTCGACTTTCATATTCTCAATTCAAACATGTATCTCTCTTCTTCACATTTATATATTTATAGACTTACACACACACACACTATTTCATATATAGATACATAAGACTTGATGAATTATTTTAATTAATTAGCTATACGCGAGAAGTAGCGATTTAGAAAAATTTGTATATCAATAACACCAGTGTATAATCTATTCCGCAACTGAGGTTTACTGTTTTGATCAGTATTTTTATACACTACAAATCTATCGATTCAGGGTCTTTCTACATTTTCGCTTCCTTCTTCCGAGCTTCCGGCGGGATGTGCGATATTTAAAACACTCTGAAATTTGCTTTTACCGGATGCATAGATCTTTAGGTGATTCATATAAAATAAATTAGTTACGATTATTAGTGTCGCGACAGAGGTGTCCAGAAGAATTTTGCAGTGAGAGATATAGAGGATAAAGTAGTGTTGCTCTGAAAGATGCCCATCTGGAAGAGGACTTTGCTCATTGTAACTCGATGTTTTCCAGATGAGGTAGGTAATATAGTTTTCCAAAGGGACATCAATATCTCTAGCATCTCAGTATGTGTGGCTGACCCTTCAAACTTTCCAACGAACCGATGATAAGTTCGTACATCTCTCTTCAGGCTGGAACAATTCTTCGAACATCCTTATTGTTTAGGGCAGCTGTAAAGATCTTATACAGTATGTTCAAGCAAGTTATTGGCCTGTAATTCTCTGGTATGGACAAGTTGCCTTTTGTGGTAGGAGCATGGTGTATCCTATCACCAGCTGCTGTGGAATGGGCGTTTCCGAAGCAAATATGAGGTAAATATGTGGGCCAGACTTTGCTGTGTACATGTAAACTTCTTCCACAAGAGGGTCTTTATACCATCTGGTCCTGCAGCGGAAAAAGTTCTGCGTACCCCTAAGTGCTACCCCCTAAGTCTCTACCTCGTTCGGATTAGGTGAATTTTTTACAGAAACTGGGGGAACGCTGAAAGGCCCGATAATTCAGCAAAAAAACTACTGATTCTCCCTAATCCATCTCTCACCCATTCTGTCTTGTCGATCTAATCTTTTTCTTCGGTTAGTGCAAGCGTCTTTTGGTCTTTTGATCCATCGGCGGTTTTAGTCTTCGATTTGAATCAGCCAAAACTCTCGAGGTACTATAGCTGAACAATTGATGGTCTAGGGGTCGGACTTTTCGAAGATATCTTTACGAAGGGAGGCATCCATTTCAGCCAGATATTGGGGCTCAGGAGGAACCGGCATATTGATGTTGCTCCTTCTCCTATAATCACTATCATATCTCTTAAAACATTTATTTCCGATTATAAGATTCCACAAGCTATGAATGGGGAATCATTGGTATTGCTTCTAATAAACCTGTTTTGACGAAAACAAAATACTTTCCTGGACTGCCTTTTTTTCGTATTAGAAAAATTTATTTAAATCAATAAATTTACTTGAAGCACCATACGTGCTGAATTGAACATATGGCTGCTTTAAAAAAAGTTAGATGCATAAGTTAAAGTATCTCAGAATAATGATCAGAAAATCATTTTTATTTTTTGTACCAAAAAAACTGATTTTTTTAAATAAAGAACGATGATTAATTGGTTTAATATAAGTTTAATATGTATTAATTTATTATCATCACGTGTTGTAAACAATTTTGAAACGTTAGCAAATGTATAAACAAACACTTTTTTGAAGTTTGCATGAGATGATTATATGCCTGTTCAGAGCAGGACTCTACCCCTTTACTAGTTTGTTTAGAAAAGTCTTCTATAGGAATAAATACTACGTGGAATTTTGGCGTTACTTTAATATCTAAATCTATAAAATCATTTTTGAAAATCACAATCTTTTCAAGGTATCCTTCTTTTAATTTATTTAAAAATAAGAATCCACTACGCTTTTGAATGCTTTCAAACATTTCATATATTTCATACAAAAAATGTTAATTGTTAATGAGCAAATTTCAAGAAGAGTATCAAATTAGTAATTTTTTTAATGAATTTCCAGTCAATCCTGCACTTCCGTATAGTATTTCTCGACTAAAAATACACGTTTTTGCTCACAGCTTATAAATATTTTTAAATTTCTTCCAAGTGTTATTAAATAAAGTGTTTACAACATTAATTAATAAATGTAACTCGGGTGATGGAATTAAATAAATCATTTTCTTTTCTCTATGTGATAAAATTATGGATAAATTTAAACGACTTTCAAAGAACTTGGAATTTTATTTATTACCTTCAGTTTTGTCCACAGCTTCAAAATTATCAATACAACTTCCTATAGTTCTTAAAATACCCAAAATGTGTGAACTGTCTTTATCTCATATACACTACATACATGGATATGTGCTGCTATGAGACATCAAACCTACTAATATATTTAATAATTTTAAGTCTCCTGAAACCTTTACTTCAAAAAGTTTTTAGATTTAATAATTTCCATTAAAGATATAAAGTATTATGATTTTCATAATGGCAACTTCGCCGTTTATTTTTGTTTGAACATATCAATTCACAATCGAACAATTGAATAGATAGGGTAATTTAAAAAAAAATGGTCACCAATATCTGCACCTATTTTAATACGTACTGGCTTTACGTTATGAAGTTCTTTAACATCGTCGATTAATTTTTTAATGATTTTACAACATACAAAGTACTCTTCATTATTTGCTATCATTTTTTTAAATTTTTTACATATAAATTGGTATTTCGTTATATCAAAATAAGATTTAATAAATAAATAATAAATAAATAATAATAAAATAATTTAATAATTCAAAGCTTGGATTTGTTATTTTATATTTAGCTTGTTCCGAATTTCCGTATCACATTACAAATTCTGGGTATACGTGCTAGTATCTCGGTCCCCACTCTTGAAAGACTTTGCAGAAGGGAAAATGGGCTCTTAACTCGACGCTTTTCCAGTCCCTCGACGCGAGATTCTATAGTCAGATGTGTATCTCTAATGAAGCAAAATGAAAGTTTATTACGTTGCATTGTTTTTAAATCTGTGTTTGCTTGTGTTCACCTAATCACTTGCGCGATCATCATTATGCTCGCCTCTAATCCGAAACATAGCGCAAACAGCTTTCTCTTTATTTAGCTGTTGAAAATCCAAAATTAGTATTAATTTTTGATAAATTTTCCGAAGATATTAGTATTTCATCTTCTTTTCTTTTTATTTTGCGAAAGATTAAGTGTCATTAGTTTGCCACGACTTCTCGACAATGAGATCGAATCTTTGTTTTGACTTGGTGAAAAAAAGACACTAAGCGTTTTGAAACTCACCTTGGCTTCCTTGTCTTCGTCTGTAGCTTGCCCAAGTAACGGTGGATACTTCTCCGCGTAAACTCCCAGTTTTCAAGAAATGAGCACGTTCATTTTACAAGGACTGGCGCGAATCATGCTAAGGCTTTGGGTCTTTATGGCAGCCCAGAGTGTGCATATGCGCCATAGAGTCTCTGTGAACATGGATAATGCTCGCTTCGTGGCAGTCTAGCAAGTAATCCTTGAGTTGATTCGCCAACTTAATGTGGGCGTTTCGCCGATTCGTTATCGTGTTTCCATCTAAATTAGTTTTAGCGACCCGAACTCTAGGGCGATCGGCACTGTTTGAAAAGCATCCCCGTATGTCAACAATATGATAAAACAATTGCAGGGGAAATGCAGAAGGCGGTCATGCTCGGATTGCTTCATGTCCTCAGGGTGCACGAGACTTTTGCCGGATCATCGCATTGATTTCGTAACAGATTGTAACCACCTATCTCATGCTCGTAAGACGTGATTATGGCTGATATTTTACCGCGATTTCGCTGGAATCGGATTTATGAGAAAATTTTAATTATATATATGGGGCGTTATTTCTGAAGTGTACCCACTCAACAATTTAAAGTTTTCTGATCTAAGTTAAACATGGGCAAAGTGTTGTGCTCTTGGATAGTAGTATTTGGGGGAAAAATTTTATCATTTGGATAAGTATTGGCCAAGGGAAAGGGGGTGAAATTTTGGTATTTTCGTGGATATCGTCCATTTCGGTGATTTTTCACTCTTCTAATAGCTAACAAAAATAGTTTCTCTAATGCAGTTTCGATAGGGATTCGCACGTTCTTTCAATTGGCTAAGTTCTCTGAAAATTAAGTACTATATGTGAACGAAATTTAATGGATATTATAAAAGTGATAAAATAATGTTCTTTTATTGAACATAAACACATAAAAATGATGAAATTACTAGAGAAATCGTCAGCCTTTTGGTAGACTTTATGAGAGATATAGGGTTCCGGTAACATCAGTACTATTTTCGATAGTTTTTTTCCAATTTTGCTAAAAGTTTTTTAAAAATTAAAGTATATAATAAACAGAGTTGATAATTCCAATTTAAAAAAAATAAATTTTCTGCTATCCGCAAAATAAAAAAAACATATTTATTAATTATTTTTAGGGATTTATCACATTGGTGACCTTTTTTTTTTACTAAAGACGTTGTATACGGCCTGGCGGTGGCTTTGAACCATCTAACCAAAATTTGTCTCTGTGAAATACACGCCAGCTTGGGGGCCCTGACTCAATGCAATTAAATAGATGAATTATTTACACGTTAAGTAAAAAGATGTAAGTACAAAGAGTGACTTGATCAAAAGCGCAGCTTTTTTAGTATTTTCTTTGCTAAAGGCTGTGTGGTCTGAGCTGAACAGAGAATCATACAGTTGACGAGGATGACCGCAATGGAAGCAACAGCTACTTAGAAAACGTAACTGGCTCCCAGTCGAACCGCAGTAAATCTCACGTGTGGCAAAGTCTCACGACTGTGAATTAGGTAGCCGCCATGCACAATGAAAAACACAACGACAGGCCGACAAAACCCGTATGTGTCTTGAGAGACCCAAAGATGACAGCCGTCTGCATTTATATATAAATGCAGGCAGCTGTTACTCACGGCGGTGAGACGTGGCCATATGTGGGATTTACCGAGGTTCTGCTGAGGGCCAGTTACATTTTATAAATAGGTGTTTCTCCCATTTGCATCCTGCGGTGGTGGTTTAACTCACTTTTTTAATTATCCAAGATATATTCTTGGCATTTTAAAAAATAAAATTGGGTAGAAAGTATCAAATGTCAAAATGCTTATTTAAACATCAAATAAATAACCTTCTAGTAACATAATATGCTAAAATACTTTGGATCATCAAACTTGTGCCCTCTTCATAGGATAGTAACATTTCATTATTCTCTATAACCTACATATCACCAGAAATTATAGACAAGCTTTTAACCAAACGTATACTTTAAACTATTTATTCTGTTCACCAAGCAGAAACAGCAGGATATGAATAAAAGCAAACAGATCATTGTGCTGGATCACAAAAGATCAAATGCTATTAATATTGGTATGACAAAGTTGCCACCTTCACGGTCTATCAAGACTGCTATTCTGAAAATGGATGCAACTATCATGAACAGAGAGGGTATTGAGAAACTTCTTTCGATGTTACCAACAGCAGAAGAAAGGATAAGAATACAAGAAGCACAGGCCGCTAATCCGGACCTTCCTTTAGGATCAGCTGAGCAGTTCCTTCTCACTTTAGCCTCTATCTCGGAACTAACAGCGAGACTGAAACTCTGGGCCTTCAAGCTCGACTTTGAAAACTTTGAAAAGGTTCGCTTATTTTCTATTCTTATTTTTACAATCTCACCATTATATATTTATATATATATATTTTTTGGGGGTCTTTCAATACGAATTCGGTCACCCTTTTTGCCCCATCAGGTGAACATTCGTTCTAAACCTTAACTTCATTAGCTCTCCTTTCGGCCCTAGCCGCAAAAAATTACTTAAGATCACTGCGATAATTAATTTTGTGGTTGAGGCATAAGCCTTTATTCATTTTCATATATAGTGTCAGTCATCCATCATATCATCTTTGATGGAATCGTTATTTCCTTATTTTGGAACTATCGGTAATCTCCAGATCTTTCATTGAATAATTTTAACGTTATATTTTCTCTTCTATGCACCTGAGAAATGATTTTCTTATTCATGCTACTAACTTTTACCATCTAATTATTACAGAAATAGCAATCATTTTCCATTAGTGGTATTTCCCACCAAGTAGGTTTCGTGAATTTTACAATTTTACTATCTTGACTGATATCTCAACGGCTTAACATTATGTTTGCACTGCAAGGATATTTAGAAGTTAACACTCGAACATTAGTTTAAGTTAAAAAGCTTTGATTTTTCAGAAGATTCGTATATTTGCAAGTGTTTTGATTTTTAGTTGCCATAGCTATCAGCAGGAACCCCGCGCTTTAAGAATCCTGCACCAATTGAAGGTAAGTCTGTCTGCGGGAAGTGGTAACCCTTATTCATCCTTAGGCCTAAGTATGAGAGCTTTCTGAATCTGGCTCCGCTGGCTTGGTTACCTCAACAGCTTAAAGAGCGAATCAATTTACACATTTAATTTCGGTACATTTGTCATCGTCTTTAGCTTATGTCGGGGCAGCAAGATTTTCATTTGAAATAGTTTGACCAGCAGGCGATCTAGTGAAATTAAACCGTGTTAACATAAAGAATATTATATTAAAATTTATGATAATAAAATTAGATTAAAATCTAAATTACAAACATTATTTAATGCCCAATCATCAAATTGATGCAAACTCCTGTAAAAAACAAGAATTCAACGATAAAATTTGAACCACAACAAAAAAACAAAAAATGCTCCAATTTTAATCTGAAAAAAATGTTAAAAACAAAAATTTCAGACAAAAATGAAAAAGAGGAAAGAAGAATGAGAAGGCAACCAACCACATCCCTTTCCTTCTCTTTTTCTTTCTTTCATCCATTTTATTTTTATAATATCAAATCACAATAAAAGAACATTGAAAATAAAAAAATAAAATTATTTTACCAACGTTTCGGCACTCATATAGTACCTTTAGTTTGACATATTTATGATTATATTATGATTATTACCATTATTATTTAATATGCTAATATGATTAATTACATTTAACAGTGTGGTTCCATGAATCTTGTTTTTATTTTACTGTCTCCATTTCGAATTTATTTATGACAGATATTTCTAGTGTGTTTACAACAGATTGACCTACTGACCCTCATTCTATTTTCAGGTATCATAGAGAGAACACCTGTTCTTTGGTGATATTGTTTATATTTTTGTTGCCTTGATAAGGGTACTGTATAAATACCGAAACGTTGGTAATATAATTTTATTCTTTATTTTTAATTTTCTTTTATTGTAATTTGATAATAATAAAAATAAAATAGACGAAAGAAAGAAAAAGAGAAGAAAGGGGATGTGGTTGGTTGCCTTCTCATTTTCCTTTCCTCTTTTTTAATTTGGTCTGAAATTTTTGTCTTTAACATTTTTTTTCAGATTACAATTGGAGAATTTTTTTATTGTTGTTTGTGGTCCAAATTTTGTCGTTGGATTCTTTTTTGTTGCAGGAGTTTGTGTGGATTTTCATATTGATCTATATTTATATGTATAATATTCGTTGGAAAACAAATCAAGGAAGTCATCGTAATAGAAGGTGAAAAGTAAGATAAAGAGGAGATACCGTATTTAGATTATGTCACCGTATAAACACGAGAGTATCCTTTTTAAAGAAATTTATTTTTGATGTCTGAAGTTTCAGATCAAAACTGTTTATATCAGTTTGTATAAGTTATTTTTTACGGTTAGAGACGAACGATAAGTTGATGGAATATAAGAAACACTGGATGATTATTTCAGTATTTCTTTCCGCAAAAGTTGGACAAAAAATCCTTGGACATCGTGTCGACATTTTTGATAGACGTAATAATCAGTAAGATTCGTCAGCTAGTAATCTCGTGATATCTGATCATTTTTAGAAGAGGATATCTACCAATTGCAACAGCGAAAACAGTACTTAGAACAATTCGCTGATAAAGACAAAGGAAATTTAGAAGTTCGCGCCGCCCTTGACGGCCTAAGATATATCATCGCTGAAAAGACAAATTTATGTGCAAGCTCTTACGCATATGCATGACCTAACGTGTGGTTCTGGTGGCTATAAAAACAGCATTATTGGAAAGTATTTCATCTTGGACAAACTTATGTGAGCATCACTCGTTGATGAGAGTCTAAACAACCTCTCAGGTCAAGTAAGTGACTCAATATTTAGTTGTAACGACAAAAATTACCTGAGGGGTTTTTAAGTTTGCTAAGACTGAATCTAAATGTGATCAATGTGACTTTAGTTTGTCAAAACATTGTTGTAGTTAAAGGATAATATCACTCTAAGAATTTGGAAAAATCCAGTTCTTATTTTGGCCTAAGAAATACTTTAGGATGATAAAAAAATATGCAGTAGAGCCTACATATGGTACAGGTTATCGCAGATTAGAGATAAAAAAGAGTTTTAAGGATCTAAGCGCTCGCGAAACTTTAGACGCGTTTTTCTCGAAACAACTTTTTTCAAACTGGGAGGACGTGTTACTTGAATACCGTTGCTTGGAACGATTTCAAATTTTGACGGTAGTTTCTTAATTAAATTCACTGTGGAATTAAGTAGCTGTTTTTAATTTATTTTATACTTTTTTTATAAACCATTTAATGCTCGTCTTGTTTACTAAAAATCTATTCATTTCTTCAAAAGCGCACTAGTTCTATAATACAAAATTTGATTAAAAAAAAATCCCTGCGTAGTTCTACAGCCAAGAGTATATAGATTATAAACTTTTTTGTTTTTTGTTCCAGGTCTTATACTTTACGAGAAAGCCGTCTTCCCGTAAAGGTTTTTTTAAAAAAGACGATTTTCAACGCGGGCACAGCCTTGCATAATTATAATAACTGTAAACATATTTATGTGCCCTTAATTAATCCGTCCTCTCAGTTAAAGAATTTTCGGTCCGTCGTTTTTTTCGGGAAAACGGTAAAAATATCCTCGAGAAAATTATAATGTCTTGTTGTAGGGTGTACATGTGCGCTATCGCTATCTAAAAAGAATAAATATAATAAAATTGAATAAATATTGTAATAGGCAGGTAGATTAAAACCATTACTTATCAGTGTTATTATTCGTAGCCGGCCGACGTGACTTGCAACTTCGATCCCGCATTGCACACGTAACCCCTTTGTCGCCGGCCGGGGCTTGACATATTCGATCGAATGATCGCGCGTGCGCCGACAAGACGGGAAAGCTTTAAAAAATAGCGTACGTTTTTTTTAACTATATGAATTATATATAATAAATATATTGCAAATTAATAGATCACATAGTTTTATATACAAAAGATTAACTTTCGTACATGAATTTTTTATTAAAAAATCCTTCTGCAAAACAAAATTTTTGAATGAAAAATAGAATTTAAGTAAGATAATATCGACAGCTTCATACAATATGGGATTAAATTTGGTTGTGTACGTATAAAAGAGTTAAGTTTCAGTTTACTGAATTACGGAATATTACGAAATAACACCATTGTCTTATTCCCTACATGGTATCATAATTCTGTTTTAATCGATTTTAAAATTTGGACGTTTAGAGATAAGATATAAACAAAAGCAGGCCAAAATCAGGACTTGTACATTTTTATATGTTCTATTTGAATATTTTTTGAAAAATCTTACCATGTACTCGCTGGCGATGTTTCAAAGAAAATAATTTAAATTCAGCAAAATTATAAAACCAAAGACGGAAACGAGTTAGCAAACACTACTCTAAAAATGTGGAAATAGAGGGTTCAATTCCCAAACGAAAGAAAATTAAAATAGCACATGAAAATTCAAAAATAAAAACATTGATGGTGAAGCCTAGTTTTCGGAAATCAAAATTTTCAGAAACCAGAGAAAATAATTTGAAAATTACAATTTTTAAATTTACATTATAACTCTTACTAAATATTTGTATCATTAAACGAAGCGTTTGAAAGTGATAGTGAGTGCACACGTGCAGCCCGTACCATCCCGAGCCAAACGCAAAGGCATGTGACGTATCTTCAAACAAAGGGTCTAACAATGAAAACAACGATATTTTCGAACTACTGGGTACTTAAATAACGAAATAGAATCTTATTGAAATTCCCTAAGCCAAATTAAAAATTTTAATTTTAAAACTGAGTCGGATATTTCTACCGGGGGTGCTATCGATACAAATGCTAATGCAATTTAAAAATTGAATGATACTGAGAACAGGGAAAGAGTCAAATTATAATGGCCGACCCTAAGGCTACAGAATGAAATCATAATTGCCTAGATTTGGAAGCTGTGGCTGAACTTTGAAACACTATTAAAATACGGCCCCAATTACACCCCGAAGTATAGAAGTTATTTCGAAAATAATTAATAGATCAATAGGCCTTCGTAGGGGATTCGTGCCGAAATGCACGGAAACCCCAGCCACAAATAATAGGTCAGACAGTGTCAGGTAGTACCAAACAGAATTTTCTGAACCAACTCAAACTAAAAACAACCAACACGTATCTAACAATATTACACAAATTCCAAATTTCGAACGCGATTCCTTTTTATAAAGTCTATAATATAATGAATTCATGAAACGACAAAGGTCAAGATTTTTGAACGAATAGAAAAAAATAAAAAAATTAACGTTCTAGATTATACCCATTCGCTCATAGCTCTTTAAAATATATGAAAGAATTAATCGAACGAACCAGCAGGAAAAATGAAACAAAATCTCATAAAAGACAATCCGCGCAACTTGATTTCAGGGAATATTTAGAAGAACCTCGCCAATTTTTTTTTACAATAATATGAAAAACTGTAGAAGAATAAGAGATACCAATTTGAAATTATGAAATACTGATGTCAGTAACCACCAAAGAATTGATATATCTCAAATAAAAACTGATCACGTAGATTCTTGACAACAAAGAACAGGTCAAGCAGACATTTTAAAATTTACATTAATAATATAGATACAGATAACGAATCCGTTAACCATATAATGATCGAGACATGTTAGAAAATTTACACCCTTTATTAATTGGAAATGCCAAAGATTGGCATACAATAGATGAGAATTTTTGTAGAACAATATCAGATTTTTCCGAATATTTCAAATATGCATTTATAGAGGAAAGGTTTTCAGAGGAGATAAGACAAAAAATTAAATTTTGTAACCAAAAACGAACCCGCGACATCTACTCATAGCTGAATGAAATTACGAAACTATTTACAAAACTATACCCCATAAAAATCCGCGAATGTAATATAAAATGTATACTATACGATATGATTTCGAACCTCTTGAGCAAGTAGAAGTTGCAGGGAAAGAATGGAGAACAGATCTAGCCAAATAAAAAATTCGAGGGCAAGTCTTATAAATAACAGAACCTAAAATTGAGGATAAGAGTAAACAGAAGCGTAAAAATGGAAACAAAGTCAAAATATGCTGGGTAAAAATCCCTTCAAACATTTATTTCTATTTTTATCATTTGGATTTTCATTCGTACCTTTCCTAAGTCAATACTAACAAAACTTCAGATCTAAATACAGACATAGATTTCCACCTGGTTTCCAATATAGATTCCAAAACAATAGTAAAAGATATCCATTCAATTCTTAAAACCTAATGTCACCAATGTTTAATCAGATGACATTGGGTTTACTTCATAGTCAAACTAAGTCAATGATTGAATTCCCTATGGATAAAGCTGGTAGTAGTTAAGGTAATAATAACTGTAAACAAAATTCCAAAAAATCAAATTTAGAGAACAACCACCAAAACCGGGCAGCAATTCGAAAAAAGCCGCACACAATACTAGAATTTCGAACTCAGGCAATAAATTAAAGAACTCAGTTTAAATAATATTTCAGCAAGATTAGGAAAAACGAACGAACAAGATAACTGGTCTACGGAAAATTTCAAAGGCATTGTTGTGCTTAATGAAAGTTAACAATCCCAATGAGAAAAACTTTTAGAAAAAATTAAAATACATTAGGGAAAGAACATAGGGTAACGCATTTAACGAAACATAAAATTGACGTCCAAGGCCACGATCTTATTATACAACGATATTACCACATGATTCCCAAACAATAGATAAATTATGGAAACAGGATATAATAAAAACCTCTTGTTTTGACTGGTCGAACCCTATAGTGATTTCAAAAATCGATTTAAAGTTAACTTAATTGCGTATACCATTGGACGAAAACTCAAAACTAATAACTGCATTCACATTTCCTTTAAAACGCATGTCCCCATTTTTAAGGGATGCACTTACTTATGGTCAAAATTATGACTCCAGACTTAAAATCAAACGTTTCTTGTGATTTAGATAACACTGTAATACTAACTCAAAATTTTGACGAGCATTTAAAATAGATGATGACAAAATACAACCAATCCTAGAATTCTGTAGACCTAAAAATATTAAACAATTACAGCGCATAATAGGGATGACCAGCTGGTGCAACAAATTTATCTCACACTTTTCCGAAATAATAGAAGCAATAAATAGATTATTAAAATAAAATAAAATGTAATATTAGGTATGAGAATAAGATAAAGCTTTCTAAAAAAGAAAGCACATATTGACATATACATGCCGTACTTACGCGGACAATCGACGGCATAAATTATAATTAAGTACGCGAGTAGAAGCCTAAACAACGCAGAAACTTAATACTTGGCACAAGAAAAAGAGTGCCTAGCCGTAGTTTAGGCTATACGAAAATTAAGACCGTATCTAGAAGGTTACAGTTTTAAAATAATTACGAACCCCTGAGAGCTAAGTTGCTGCATAATTGAAGATACACCACCGGTAGATTAGCCAGATGGGCATTAGAATGAAACCGGACATATACAATAAGGCAGATGGACTACTAATATCAGAAATGTTATAAAAAGACTCGAAAAACATGAAAAATGGCAAATCAGAGATTCAAAACTCTATTTTTATAGGAGTAGCGTACTAAAATGTAATCTATTACCAGACTCAAACTCTTAGAAATCAGTCGAACCCAATGAAAGTAGAGCACAAGTTTTACGAGAAAATCATGACGAACCCCAGACCGGACATTTAGGTTCGGAGAAAACTTACGTGAAAATCTCCGCACATTACTTCTGACCAGGAGTATATTCGTAAGCGATTAATTACGTAAAGAACTGTCAGATCTGTCAAAGAGGAAAGACAAGATATCAATGTAAAATAGTATTAATGGGAAACAGGATATTAGAAGTACCATACCACGGTATCATTTGTTGTCAGGGGGGCATTATCGATTTCCTAAAAGAGAAAAAACCAACACTCATTAGCTTTTGTGTATATTTTTTTTAAATGGATCAGTCAGAATTTCAAAAATGTGTCATATCGCATATGAGGTCATCGTGGATTCTCCACATGTGTAATTTCCACAGAGTTTGTCAACAAAACTTTAAAATATTCAAGCAAAAAATGCGGTGTTACATACACGAAAATATAAATAAATTTCCGCTGCGCAAGTCCAAACGAGATACAAAAGGACAAATAAACAAATAATTAAGACATATATAGTAGGGTTCATCGAAAAACGCGTTTTTTCTGTAATACAATTCTAATAGCGCAAAAAACTTGCGCATAGGCGTCATTATAAAAGAAAAAAGAAAAAAAATAATTTTTTTTTAATTTGAAATTGCGCAGAAGGCCTCAAGTTACCAAAAAAGTCAAAATACCGGTAATTTCCCAAAGCATGCAAAAATTACAAAAAAAAAACTTTTTTTTCTAATAGTGAAAAAAGTGTTATTAAGAGTGTCCTTAATGCACACAAAAAATAATTAGACTCATTACTGTTCAACTGAATTCACGCAAAAGGCCTAAAGTTGCGGGTTGTATCGTAAAAAACGATATTTCATGATTTTCGACGATTCTTAAATATGTGCCAAAACTTATAAAATTGTGTTTATTATTTGTAATGGTGTAAAAACAATTTAAAGTAGTTTTCCGAATCAATAAAAAATACTTTCAGACCTGTTATTCCTTAACTGTATTCGCGCAAAAGGTCTAAATTATAATACAAGTAAGTTGTACAGTCCCGTAAAAACGCCATTGTCCATATCTGATGACTGTTTATTTCACACATTAGGGTTTGTAATAAGACTCTAACAAGTGATTTACAAACAAATTTATTGCCAAAAACATCATATTGCAGCTTTTAGCTCATTTCAACATTTAATCTGTGTTGAAATGACCCAGGACTCACGGCGAGGACGTGGCTGCAAGGCGAGTCCCACTTCCACCCTACCCAACCAACCAACCAGGGTGAATTGTATTTACAATACTTACACTAATTATTTACTTTGTACTATAAATGTGTTTGTTGTAGGAAAAAGGTTATTTACATAGAAGTCCCTTTGAATTCTGACTTTGAATTAAATGTGGGCATCAGCTGCATTGATTTTAAAGTATCTCTAACATAATCATCTCGATATTCATGCCTGCACACTTTCCCTGCTGCCTCTGTAACCAGTTTTACACACCTCTCAACTGAATGGGTGTGGCATGGGAGTTTGAGGTAGTTAAACTCTGGTAGAGCTTTGTCTTTAAATGAAGAAGCAATGTCTTCAGTTGGCATCTTGGACAGTAGTGGCGGCGGTGTAATCTTACAGATTGACCAATCAATAAGCTCGGTATAATCGTTTGCACTAAAACTTATTGAAGGTATTTTGAAGTCTCTTACATAATATGTAACATAATACGTAAGAGACTTCAAAATACCTTCAATAAATTTTAGTGTAAACGAGTGTACCGAACTTATTGATTGGTTAAACTGTAAGTTAACACCGCCGCCACTACTGCCCAACATCCCAACTGAAGACAGTGCTTCTTTAGTGAAAGACAAAGCTCTTCCAGAGTTTAACTACCTTAAATTACCATGCCACACCCAGAAATTTGAGCGGTGTTTAAAACTGGTTACAGGGGGCAGGAAAAGTGTGTGGGCATGAAAATCGAGATGGTTATATCAGAGCTATACTTTAAAATCAAGGCAGCTGATGCCCCAAATTTAATTCAAAGTCAGAATTCAAAGGGGCTTCTATGTAAATAACCTTTTGCCTACAACGTACACATGCAGAGTACAAAGTAAACAGTTCCTGTAAATATTGTAAATACAATTCACCTCGGTTGGTAGGTCGGTTGGTTGGTTGGTTGGTTGGTTGGTTGGTTGGTTGGTTGGTTGGTCATCAGCACAGGTTAAATGTTGAAATGAGCTAAAAGCTGCAATATAATGTGTTTGGCTAATAAATTTGTTTGTAAATCACTTGTTATAGTCTTATTACAAACCCTAATGTGTTAAATAAACACTGATCAGATATGGAAAATGGTGTTTTTACGCGATTGTACAACTTACTTATTCTATAATTTAGACCTTTGCTTATATTACAGCTAAGGAATAACAGGTCGAAAATCATTAAATATCGTTTTTTACGATACAACACGCAACTTTAGGCCTTTTACGTGAAGTTAGTTAAACAGTAATGGGTCTAATTATTTTTTTATGCATTAAGGACACTCTTAATAACACTTTTTTCGCTATTAGAAGAAAAAAGTTTTTTTTTGTAATTTTTGCATGTTTTGGAAAATTACCGGTATTTTGACTTTTTTGATAACTTAAGGCATTCTGGGCAATTTCAAATTTTTGAAAAAAATTAATTTTTTAATTTTTCCCTTTATAATGACGCCTATGCGCAAGTTTTCCGTGCTATTAGAATTGTATTACAGAAAAAACGCGTTTTTCGATCCACCCTAATGATGACATTTCAGCGAGTTTTCAGCGTATCAAGGTGACTTTTTTATTTGGGGTAGGACAAAAAGATATTTTGAATGGAGTCATAAAAAACAGCTTATGTATGCCAAGACTGCGAATACATATAATTTAACATCTACGTCAACATTTTTTGAATTTTTCCGAAGACTTTCCCACCGAATACATTTCTGGTACTATCGTAATAACCTTAGTTGAGATCCCTAAAAGTATATAAAAAATTTTCGCGCGTGCACCGCATCGGTTTTTTTTGTATGAGTTTTCCGACATTTTTAATCGCTTCTGGTGGGGGTTTACCGACCGGATACATTTCTGGCACTGCTTTACCGCTCTTCGTTAAGGTCTTTAAAAGCTTTTTAAAAAATTTTCTCGCGTGTACCACATTAATTTGTTCGTATGAGTTTTCCGACGCTTTTAATCGCTTCTGGCGGGGGTTTTCCGACCGGCTACATTTCTGGCACTACTACACCGCTCTTAGTTGAGATCTTTACAAATGTCTGTAAAAAGTTTCACCCTTGTACCTTATCGGCTTTTCAGACACATTTTTTCAACGTGGAAACCAGGCTGCCATTTTCATATCCGGCCTGATCGAACAGCCAGAAAAGCCGTTTGTTGATGTAACAACTTTTATTTAGCGGTTTCCGAACTCAAACTTCGTGTACCTTATCGGTACAGTTTTATGTAGCCAGCTCCCCGACTATTACATCTTCGGTGACTCGGCTCTGCTACATGCTCAAGTTCCAGAGATATTCAGGAATTTTGAAACGATTCAAAAATAATTAATACTTGTAAACTTTTTTTAAGAATTCTGTAACATTTCACGAAAATGAAAAAAAATATTTAAGGTTTCTATGAATAATTAATATAACTTTTTATTTTGGAAAATTAATTTTATAGGATTATTTAAAAAGATTTAAATACATTTCAAACGATTTAAAAATTTGTCAATGAAGAATCTGGAAGATTTTATGGCAATCTTTTTAATTTTGTCGAATTTAAAATAAAAATCAGGAAAAGTGTTAAAAAATTTATAATGATTAGAAGGCTTAGAAGGTCTGACAAGATTCGAAACAGAACTTTTTCAAGATCCGTGTTAAAATTTTCAATGATTTTGTATTTTTTTTTAATTTACTTTAAGAGAATATTAAAAAAGGTTTTTAGATATTTCAGAGGATTTCCTAAAGTTTAAAAGAAGAGTGTAGAAGATTTTAAAGCAAAGTGTTTTAATTGGATAAGATTAATAGATAAAAAAATCGAGTACATTCAAGAAATATTTAAAAGAATGTTAGAGGTTCAAATTAAACTTTAAAATTAAATTCTGTTAGAATTTTAGATTAAATTTTTTCATAAATAACGTTTAGAATCTTTAAAGGAATGTTGAAAAATTCTAAAAAATAAAACTATTGTTCATAAAATTCCTGGAAAAAATTTAGAAGATTATAAGTCAATTTTTTACACCTTGAATTAAAGAACATAATTCTTATTACGTCTTCTTGTGCAATTCTGTTAAACATTTTTTAAAAGTATATGTTGGTTTAAAAAATGTACTTTCAAATTTGAGTAAGTTTAAAAGATATTCAGAAATTTTGAAAGAATTATAAAATAATTAAAACATGTACAGATTGATTAAGAATTTTGTAAGGGGTCACGAAAATGAAAAAAAAATCTTTTAGGGTCCTAGGAATAATTAAAATAATTTTTTATTTCGAAAAATTAATCTTATGAGACTATTTCAAAACATTTTAAAACATTATGAAAGATTTCAAAAATGGTTTAGGAAAAATTTGAGTGATTTTTAAAGATTAGAAGATTAGAATGTCTGATCAGATTAGAGAAAAAGAATTATTTTCCTAATATTCGTGTGAAAATGTTTGTATGATTTTTTACCTAAAAAATGTGCTTTGATAGAAAATTAAAAAAGGTTTTCAAACATATCAGAGGATTTCTTAAAATTTAAAAGAAAAGTGTAGAAGAAAAAAAAAAGTTAAAACAAAATTTTAAAGCAAAATGTTTCATTTGGGTAAGATTATTAAATTTTAAAGAATCAATTCAATTCAAGAAATATTTAGAAGAATGAAAAAGATTTCACTCGAATTTTAAACTTAAATTCTGTTAGAAATTTAGATTTTTAAAGATTTCAATAATAAACTTTAGAAGCTTTAAAGGAATTCTAAAAGATTTCAAGGAGATAAAACTATTTTTCTTAAAATTCTTGGGCAAAATTTAGAAGATTATAAGTCAATTTTTTACATGTTGAATTACGGAACATAATTCTTATTAGGCCTTTTTATGCAATTTTGTTACACCATTTTTTAAAGTATATGGTGGTTTAAAAGATGTACTTTCTAATCTGAGTAAGTTTAAGAGATATTTAGAAATTTTGAAAGGGTTTGAAAATAATTAAAACTTGTGAATATTTTTAATAATATTATAAAATATTTAA
>JAAAKG020147849.1:0-10374 GCA_010014905.2 Druon quercuslanigerum
CACCTTGTCTTCGTCTTAACCAATCATAAGCAACTGTTGTACTTTTTGACACACCCTCTGTAGATACCTTCACCCCCGAATGCCTACCGTCGAAGAACACGAGGCAGATACTTTTTCGCTTCCGAACAAGCAACATGTTTAAATTCTAAAGAACAAACTTCTTCTGGTGTACATATTTCGAATAAATTTTATATTTCGTAACGAATCGTGGTTTGACTCATTTCAACAACAACCACGAATAAACATAGACCTTTGCCGAGGGCGGGGTAAGGGTGATTTTGGACGATCATCAACTGGAGGGAATCTCTTCAGACGAAGTTTCATGAAGGTATAAAGGCCAGATGACAATTGGCTCCTTCGCTGAGGTTCTTGAAAACACAGTTCGTGTTACAATACTTTGAGAAAACTTCTTCTGGGCATTGGCTTTAGTTGATATCCGAGGTGAATCAGAAGGGAATTGATTCCCCCAGATTCCCCCCAGTTGCTAGAAGTAATAAAAACTCACCTGGGTTTTGTAACATATTAGGGCGCGGTGAGCCTGTGAGATCTGATACCGAAATGCTCGTTTTCTTTATGACCGCTAACGTACTCATTGAGTGCGCTGGAATAATCTCACATAATAGCAAGTAGGAATATTTTGCATGTTTTGCCACTTCAAATTTTGTTCCAAGGTTTCATCTTTATTCTAACCTCTTAAACCACAAATAACCTCCACATGTGTAATGATGGGAAATACATTAAGTTCCATTATAATTCCTACTTAGTTTTAAGCATCGCTTCTGAAGTTTTCTTCATCAAATATTTATTTCTGATTGGGTTTAAAGGAGAGTCACATTCTGAATTACTCCTATCATCACCATTTCCTTCTTTATCTCGCTCAATATCTGCTGTTATTTTATCACTCATATTCTATATCATTTATAAACTGAATTACCAAAAAATAATGAAAGGAAAACAATCTAATCTCGGAACGTGTAAGCTCTGATGCACGAGGAAAGAATATCAGGTTGGGCTGGAACGTCGTGACATCTAGCGAGATGAAGGGAACATCACATTCTGCAATCTCGAGAAGGAGGCGATTGAAATATAATTATGGATTATACCATTACTTGTGGTAGTGTCTCTAAGCAAATTAAAAAAAGCCATACATTGCAATTAAAGGGGGAAAAAGCCAATCCAGTTAAAATAAAACTTCAGGGAACTTCAAATCACGAACCATGAACACTCAACGCACTCGCAAGACTTTCAGCCACTAAGAAATAGTAAGGAGTGGTATCACCCACCCTATGTGTTACGGATAGAGAAGTGGAACCGCGAACGTCCAATAATTCGTTAAAGTTTGTCACGAATGGATACCCGGGGCCAGTTGCGCGCACACGCGCAATGCTGTTTGCGCAGTCACGTGTTCTACCCACTCCCCTAAGTTATAGAATAATTTGGATAATTTTTAATACTGCATCAAAATAAATTGAATAAGTTATATAATCTTTAAACGAAAACAGTTAAGAATTTAGGTTTCTTACATTTTAATAATTTTTGGTACTGATTTTTATATACATGAATATATTTTAACATGATAAATAACCATGAAGTGTTACTTTCCTCTTGCAGAATCATAACTCTAGACAAATGAAAGTTACAGCTTTTTTCAAATCCGCACGTTTCGCGATGAAGGTCAAATGCTATGTCACACATCGCGCACACCATCTTGGGGCATAGTGGGGATTTAGTCGTGCGGGCACTGTGTCGCTAATAACATTTTGGAATGTGTGGTAGTGTAAAAGCTAGAGGAATTGGAGCGAATATTTGGAGGCTAGAAGCAGATAATTAAAGCTCATGCGCGGTACGCAACCATTGCGGACGGAAGCCCGATTCAAACTTTAACGAGCAGCAAGTCTCTTAATTTTTTTTTTCATTTTTTACGATGTAGCAGCAGTGGAGCAGTCATATTTCAGCGAAGGTTATTTGCCAGATTTTAGTAGGTCATCCTCAATTTTTAAGTGCCATTGGCGCGTCATTGGTCGTATCTAGCAAAATTTTAAGATCCTTCGGAGTATCGTTTGCATGTTTTGGTATCGAGAGAGAGGCGGGGAGAGAGCTGGAATGGTTACATTTGAAACAATGAAACAAAAGATTTGGAATTTTCTGGAACTTTCGTGAGATAAAATTAATCATGAGATAAATTATTCATCATATTATTTATCAAACTGCTTTTCATGAATAATTTAATTAAAAAAGTCTAGAGCTTTCAGAAATTATTTCTCGGCTGAATGAAAGTCGTTATTCACATAGTAAATTATCCGTGTTTAGTCAACATGAAGAGTGCTGGCTGGGACGGAAAATCGAACATCCAGTTCTATTGTTATTTTCTCAATGAAAGACTTATTTTCTAAGACCCTCCGTTTTGATAAGAAAGCAATTCATAAAATTAGCAAGAGTTTATTTCTAACAATGTGGTTACACAAGAACCTATGAAATGCCACTTTGAACTTATCACTTGATGGTCGAGAATTTTCATAGAAAACTTTACTTGACAGAATAAATGAATTTAAAATAAATCAATGTCTCAATAGTATCTTATGAAGGGATGTCAGTTAATCAATAGTCTTTCAGGAAATTAAACAATAGTTTATCTCAAGTGCGATTGTTGTGCTTTAAGGCCACGTGATGAGTGGGTCACGTGACCAGATTCCGATCTTACCGACACTTTTTTTATTTCATAACTGATTTTCATATGAAGCGCCACGTTGAGTTAAAAATTTAGGATACTCAATAAAAAGCAATAAGAAAGGTGGACCTGGTCCTAAATTTTCATAAACATGAAAAAAGATTTTTTGCAAATAATTGTTGTGTGTGTATTTTGAGGTTATGTGTGTTACAATTCTCCCCAGCTTTACTTCCAAACTACAAAATATCTTTTGCTGAAAACTTGGGACAAGCAAAAAAACATATTATCTAATGTCCTAGAACTAACCATGTTTGTAGACAATTAAAAAGTTTATGTCATAAACAATTTCGAAGTGGCTATTGACAGCATCGGTACGACAGAGACCTGACAGAGAGTTGAAAACGATTTTACCCTCAAAATAGTGTACATGCATAACATTTTTATTAAGCAGAATACATTTTTTTCTTATTATCCCTAAAAAAATGAGTTCTAGGGTGTCCGTTATACTATTTTATAGCATCTCCGAATTCAGTTTTAGAAATTTTTAATTTTTGTGGGATAAAAACCCGCAGGGACTGAACCCAATTTATCACACGACGATAAGTATCACATGCCCTTGAACGGTTTCTTCAATATTTTATTCGTCTATTTTTCATAACCTTAAAGCTTTTGGGACTTTAATTGATATTCAAATTCATCCGGCTCGAAGGACCATGTCTGTATCCTTTACTCAAATTTTGATCATAATCACCATTTTGAATACAATTTTCAATTAATTATGTTTTCCTCATTTTATGCCAGTTGTAAGGTTTTAATCCACGTGCATGCCTTTCGCTTCTCTTTCTCTCTCTGTTTTCTAACTTAAAGTTGTAAAAAAAATAATTCTTCTTCAAATTATTTTCAAAAAGAAAACTTTTTTTCTTCAAATATTATTTTTTCTCGAGTTTTCTATCCTTTACAATTATGTCTGAATATTTTATTTAGGATTTACTTTTATAAAGAAGCGTTTATAATTTTCATATTGCAAAATCCAACCATATTTAATTTTTTTTACCGAAAATTTAATTTCTCATTTTTTTCAATTTTCTTGATTTTCAAACAGTGGAAAATTAATCTCTTGGAAATTTAATTTACAAATATCTTGAATTTTTAAATTTCTTGCATTTTCAACAGTCGGAAATAAAATAAAATGGAATTTTCAACAGTTTTATGTTTTAAAAATGCATTTTGAACTGTTGAAGTTTTGAAATATGCACAAATTAATTTTCAACAGTTTCCATTTTTCAATAGTTGAATCCTCAAGTTTCTTAAATTTTAAATAGTTGAAAACTTAAAAAAATATACAAAATTGAATTTTAAACTTTTGAGATAAAAATTGAACTATTGAAAATGCATGAAAATTAAAATTTGAATTTTCAAAAGTTAACTTCACCTTCAATTTTAATTTTATTCCATTTGCAACAATTGAATTTAGAATTTTCTTAAAGTTTCCGCGGTTGAGTTTTCAATTTTCTTGAATTTTCAACAGATGAAATTTCCACAAAATTGACAATTGAGTTTTTTGAACTCAAATTCTCAATTTTCTCAAATTGTAAAGAGCTCAAAATTAGAAAAAATTGAAAATTGAAAAGTTGAATTTTCTTGAATTTTCAACAGTTGAAAACTCAAGAATATTAACGAATAAATTTTTAATAGTTAGAAATGATTTTTATTATTTTTAGCAGTTAAATCCTTAATTTTCTTGAGTTTTGAGCTGTTAAAAATTGACCCTTTTTTTTGTTTTTATCATTTTTATCAAGTTGGGAGAGATGGGGATATCGTTTTTTTTTTAATAGCAATTTTAATAATTGAAAGGATGTACATTTTTATCTTTAAGATTATATTTTTAACAAGTTGAAAAAACGGAATTTTTTATTTTTTAACATTTTCATTGAGTTCGAAACGATAAAATATCCATTTCTTTTAACTAGGATGTGTCATTTCATATTTTTAAAATTTCTATTGAGTTGGAAAAGAGGAAATTTTATTATTTAATATATTATAAATTTAAAAAAAAAAGTTTTTATTTTTAAGATTTTTATTGAGTAGGTTCGATTTTTCAATTTTTCTGAATGGAAAGACTCATTTTTTGATTATTTTTTACTTAATTAGAAGAGATTGTTTCTTTTATTTTTATTTTTGTTAAGTTTTAATGAGTATAAGGAGAAACTTTATTTTTTATTTTCACTGAGTTTGAAACGAAGAAATTTTATTTTTTTATTTTGCTCCAGTTAACAGAGGCTTTTTATTGTTTAAAGATTTTTATCGAGTTGCTGAAATAGGGAATTTTGTTATTCAATATATCATGAATTCAAAGAAGGAAATTTTTTTATTTTTAACATTTTTATTGAATTGGAAAGCAGGAAATTTAGGTTCTTTATTTTTGCCTCAACTAAAAGAGACCCTTTTATCATTTTTATAATTTACACTAAGTTGGAAGATATAATGTCTGTTAAAATTTTTTTAATTGAAAATAGAAATTTAATGAGTTAATGGAGGAAATTTTTTTATTTTATAATATTTTTTTATTGAGTCTACTTTTGTATTTTTAACATTGTTATTGAGTTGGAAGGCTGGAAATTATGGTTTTTCGTTTTTTTCTAAATTGAAAGAGATTTTTTTTTGTATTATAATTTTTAATGAATTGGAAGGCACAAAATTCTAGTTTCTCAATTTTGTTTTAATTTGAAAGATACCCTTTTTTTGTTTTTATCATTTTTATTAAGTTGGGAGAGATAGGTTATTGTTTTTTTAATATCAATTTTCATAATTGAAAGAATTTACTTTTTTATTTTTAAGATTATATTTTTAATAAGGTTAAAAAAGGAATTTTTTATTTTTTAACATTTTCATTTAGTTTGAAATCAGAAATTATCCATTTTTTTTATTTAGGAGAGTGACACTTCATATTCTTTAAATTCCTATTGAGTTGGAAAAGAGGAAATTTTATTATTTAATATATTATGAATTTCAAAAAAATAAATTTTTTATTTACAAGATTTTTATTGAGTCGGACTTTATTGAGTAGGACTTCTTTTATTTTTATTGAGTTTGAAACGAAGAAATTTTCTTTTTTTCTTTTTCTCCAATTAGCAGAGGCTTTTTATATTTTTAAGATTTTTGTAATTTTTATTGATTTGGAAGTCAGGAAATGTTGGTTTTTCGATTTTTTCTAAATTAGAAGAGACACTTTTTTGGTATTATAATTTTTAATGAGTTGGAAGGCACAAAATTCTAGTTTCTCATTTTTTTTTTTTAAATTGAAAGAGACCCTTTTTTTTTGTTTTTATCATTTTTATTAAGTTAGGAGTGATGGAATATCTTTTTTTTTTAATAGCAATTTTCATAATTAAAAGGATGTACTTTTTTTATTTTTAAGATTTGTTTATAGTTATAAGAGACAACATGTTTGTTAAATTTTTCTAAATTGGAAGATGCAATTCTTTTTTTTCATTTTGAATGAGTGGAAGGAGGTCACTTTTTATTTTTTAATATTTCTATTGAGTAAAACGAGGAAATATTTGTTTTCAATTTTTGTTTAATTAGTAGAGACATTTTATACTTTAAAGATTATTACCATTTTGGGAAGGACTCAATTTGGCCATTTTTTCTTCTTAGAATTTCTATTGAATTAAAGGGGGGAACTTTTTGATAAAGGATTTAACTGCTTAAAATAATAATAATCATTTCTAACTCTTACAAATTTAATCGTTAATATTCTTGAGTTTTCAACAGTTAAAAATTGAGCAATTCGAAAATTCAAGAAAATTGAAAATTGTATTTCAATATTCTGAAATTTTCAGCAGTTAAATTTTTTATTTTCATGAATTTTAAAATTTTTTGTATTTAACTGAAGAAAATTAAAAATGAAATTTTCTTCAATTTTCAACTTTTTTCCATTTATAAAAGTTAAATTGCAATTTACAACAGTTCTTGAATTTCCAAGGGATGAAAATTGACAATTCAATTCTTAATAGTTAAAAATTTGAATAAATTGATAGAGGAATATTCAGTACTCGAATTTTTATTTTTCTCACATTTTCATCAGTTGAATTTTCTATGTTCTTGAATTTTCGTATTTCTTGTTTCCAACTGAAGAAAATTAAAAATGAAATTTTCTTCAAATTTCTTTAATTTTCCTGAATTTGTAACAGTTAAAAATTCAAAATTTAGTTTTTAATAGAGGAAAATTTTAGAAAATTGAATTTTCAATAGATTAATCTTCAATTATCTGGAATTGCAGGCATTTGAGTTTTCTAGAATTTTCAAATTTCTGGTATTTAAATGAATAAAGACAAGAATTACCTTTTCTTTAATTTTCCATTTTCAACAGTTGGATTTTCAATTTAAATCAATTTTCAGTAGTTAAAAATTAACCATTTTTTTTTAGAATTTGGATATTGAAGAAATTGAAAGTCGAATTTTCAATTTTTTGCAATTATCAGCAATTGAGTTTTCTGTTTTCTTGAATTTTCAAATTTCTTGAATTTCCAACAGCTAGAAATTGACAATTGTATTTTTGGCAGTTGGAAAATGAAAAAACTGAAAGTTGAATTTTCTGCATTTTTCAACAGTTAAATTTAAATTATATTTAAAGTTCCAACAGTTCAAAAATGGCAGTTGAATTCTTAACAGTTAAAAATTGAAAAAATTGAAAATTGAATTTTCAATAGTTGAATGTTTAATTTTCTGCAATTTTCTGCAATAGAATTTTATTTTTTCTTGTATTCAGCTGAAAAAATTGAAAACAGTCGAAAACTAAATTTTCAATAAATAAATATTCAAGAAAATTTTTTTTTACTAAAAGCATGTGTTTATTTGTGAGACTTTGCGAATTAAATTTAAAATGAAAAAACAGAAAGTTGAATTTAGAATTTTCTGCAATTTTCAACAGTTTAAATTTTGTTTAAAGTTCCAACAGTTCAAAATTGTCAACTGAATTCTTAGCAGTTGAAAATTAAAAAAATTGAAAATTGAATTTTCAATAATTGAATATTAAATTTTCTGCAATTTTCTGTAATTGAATTATATTTTTTCTCGTATTCAACTAAAAAATTGTCAATAAATAAAAATTCAAGAAAATTTTTTTTTATTTAAAGGAAGTTTTTATTTGTGAGTCTTTGTGAATTAAATTTAAAATGTAAAAATAGAAATGTCTAAAATCTTTTATAAAATCGAATTTAAATTAAATCCCATAATTACAGTTATTTATAGATTATTGTTGGAATTAAAAATAATAATCTTTTCGCAATAACTGAAAGTTTCAACATTTATTGTCATTTTCAAGTTAATTGTGACATTCGCCTTTAATAGTAGAATTTAAAAAGTAAAAAGTTTCATGAGAATCTTTAAAAAGTGATTGTAAAGATTTCTCGAATCTTTAATTAAATCTTTTTTATCATGTACTCCTGAACCCTTTAAACGTGAAAAAAGCAATATATACCTTTATTGGTTCTCTTTAATTGCATTAGCCAAGCATAAACTCACAAAGGGTAAAGTAATTCTTGATAAAGTAATTTTAAATTTTACTAACAATACAGAAAATTAACTTAGAATTAAAATATTATATGCAGAATTCCTTCTAAAACTACCTTAACCTAATTATTTCAATTAAAACTGATAAATTATCTGGGTACTTTTTAAAAAAGTCATTTTTGAAATTTGTTTAAAAAATGATTAAAGTTATGAAATATGAAGATTAGGTTTCATTTCAAAGAAAATTGATGGTTTATCGAAAATTACAATTTGCAAAACGCGGTCATTGTTATTTATTACCTTAGCAAAACTTAATCAACTTGCCAATTATCGCAAACGATAATGGAGATAGAACATGATTTAAATTACAGTCCTATTACAAATTTGTAATGAGAGTAAATTATTATTATGAGGTTGGACGTTTTAATCGAGAAAATAATTTCTCGGGTTTTCCGGTTCGCAAATATTTTTTCTGGTCATTGAAATTAAAAAATTCGAACAAGACTTTAGATTTTTTCATTTGAATTGATCAAAACTGAATTTTTAAAAATGGAAAGAATGGCCTCTTCCAATTTAGAAAAACTTAACCAAAATGTTGTCTCTTATAACTATAAACAAATATTAAAAATAAAAAAAGTAAATCCTGTTAATTATAAAAATTGCTATTAAAAAAAAAAAAAACGATAATTTATCTCTCCCAACTTAATAAAGATGATAAAAAGAAAAAAAGGCTCTCTTCGAATTTAGAAAAAATCGAAAAGCCAACATTTCTCTACTAATTAAACAAAAATAGAAAATAAATATTTCCTTGTTTTACTCAATAGCAATATTAAAAAATAAAAAGTTGCCTCCTTCCACTCATTAAAAATAAAAAAAATACTTGCCTCTTCCAATTTAGAAAAAGTTGACCAAAATGTTGTCTCTTATAACTATAAACAAATCTTAAACATAAAAAAGCACATCCTCTTAATTATAAAAATTGCAATTAAAAAATCGATATTCGATCTCTCCCAATTTAATAAAAATTAAAAAAACAAAAAAAAGGGTCTCAATAAAAATAAAAGAAGTCCTACTCAATAAAGTCCTACTCAATAAAAATCTTGAAAATCAAAAATCTATTTTTTTAATTCATAATATATTAAATAATAAACTTTCCTCTTTTTCAACTCAATAAAAATTTTATTTTAATAAAAAATTCCTTTTTTTAACTTATTAAAACATAAATAAATGATAAGAAAATGATGATAAGAAACAAAAAAAAGGGTCTCTTTTAATTAAAAAAAAAAATGAGAAACTAGAATTTTGTGCCTTCCAACTCATTAAAAATTATAAAAATCTTAAAAATATAAAAAGCCTCTGCTCTTTGGAGAAAAAGAAAAACAGAAAATTTCTTCGTTTCAACCAAAAAATTGCTATTAAAAAAAAAAACGATATTCCATCTCTCCCAACTTTATAAAAATGATAAAAACAAAAAAAGGGTCTCAAACAACAAAAACAGAATTTCCTCAATTAAAAAAATTAAAATGTTAAAAATAAAAAATTTCACTATTCCACTTCAGAAAAAAAATAAAAAAACAAAATTTCATCTCTTCCAACTCATAAAAATTATAAAAACAAAAAAAAGTACCTTGCAAATTCAGAAAAGAAAAAAAACCAAAATTCTGTCTCTTCCAACTCAAAACAAAACAAAATAAAAACAAATAAGTAACTCTAAATTTAGAAAAAGATTAAAAACACAAAAATGTGCCTATCAACTTAATAACAGTGTTAAAAATACAAAATTGTCCTTCTTCCAATTAATAAAAAATGAAAAAAAAAATAATAAAAAAATTGAAAATTATAAAAATGACAAAAGGGTCTCTTCTAATTCAGGCAAAAATAAAAAACCTCAATTTCCTGCTTTCCTTTTCAATAAAAATGTTAAAAATAAAAAAATTTTCTTCTTTTAATTCATGAAATATTAAAAAATAAAATTCCCTCTTATGGTAACTCGATAAAAATCTGCTGCTAATTCGAGAAAATGTGAAAAAGAAAATTTCTTTGTTTAAAACTGAATAAAAATAAAAGAAGTCCTACTCAAAAAAAATCTTGAAAATAAAAATTTTATTTTTTTTAAATTATTAATATATTAAATAAAAAAATTTCCTCTTTTCCAACTCAATAGAAATTTAAAAAATATAAAATGTCGCTCT
>JAAAKG020147850.1:0-10374 GCA_010014905.2 Druon quercuslanigerum
ATCGTATCTGAGTTGAGTTTAATCGACGATCACGGTTCTCGGCCGGTCTGCTGCTCGCCTCCTTCGTTGAGGCAGGAGCGAATAGGCCACGCGCAGAGGTGGTGCTTGATTGGGGCTCTCTTATACTTTTGATTCTGCTCATCAGGAATTTTTATTTCAAATTATTGTAAATTTTAAAAATTATTTTTTTTTTTTATTATTTACAATTATTTCAATTCAGAAATATCATCACATTAAAGAATAAAAAATGATGAACTTTTTTTTTATTTCTTACAATTTGTATCAACTAGAATATTAATAAACTTGCAGATATATTGTTACGAGAGTAAACTATTTTTTTAACGACACAAGCATCTAAATTCTCAATAAATTATTTATCTGAAAAACACTCAAAAATATTAAAAGTGAATTTCTGCGAAAAACAGAGCAGGCTTCTTTCAATGAACGTTTTTCTTCTATTTCCTTTCCTATCATTCTTAGTTAATACAGGTTGATATCAACAATGACTATAAAAATTTAAATTACAATGTGAAAAAATGCTTTTAAAGAAGGAAATTAATTTGGATTTGATAGTACAAATATGTACTTTATGTGAAGAAGGATTTTATTATTGTGAAATTGCCGAAAAAGTTGAAGTATCAAATAATCGTGAAAATTTACAATAGATAGGTGCAAGAAAACGAATTTATATACAGCAATCCATAAAGAAAAATTGTGAACTTTTTGATATAAATTAAATTTATAATAATATACAATAGTAATTCCATTAGTATTCACTTTTAACATTTTTGAGTGTTTTCATGTACAATAAATAAATTATTTAGAAATTAGATGCCTAATTCGTTTGAAAAACAGTTTATTCTCGTAACCTATTCGGTTCTGCCTCAACGAAGGAGACGAGCAGCAGACCGGCCGAGAACCGTGAACGTCGACTAAAACTGGACTCAGATACGATTAAACCTTTTTAATCATATCTCGGGAACCGATAAAGATTGTTGAAATTTCTTTGGCTTAAATTAAAGATAATTCTAAAATATTTTGCAACAATTTTCCTAGGTCAGGCTAAAAGTTGAATTCAAAGTACAAAATTTTACAAAATCTAGAATTTTTTTTAAAAACTTATCACGTGCTGTATTCTCTTAAGCAAATCGAAAAAAAATTCTGTTTGACATTACTTAACGCGAAATTCCATAGGCCTTTTAACTGTTTTTTTTTATGCCTTATCAATTTTTCGCTGAGTTATCGTGGCTCAAAGTCAGCATTGATTTTTAATAGTGATTACGTCAATCGATCTCATAATATACGACGGTAGTGTGAATAAATAAAAAAGTAAATACGGTAAATGTAGCTATTGACGTAATCCGAGAGAAAGAATTTGTAGGTGGAACGTTTCACTTATTGTGATCCTTATCTGATTTTTGTTAAACTCATTTTTTGTATGCACTTCTAAGTGAATCTTACGTGAATGCGAGTACTTGGCCTTCTTGAAAAGTTTAGGCTCACTGGAACCGCCAATATCTGACTGTGTACTAAAATCTGCAACAAGAAATAGATTCGTTTCTATCATTTTAAATCCGCTGCATATAATACCATCAACTTTTCTGTTTATTTAGTATATTGATTTAAAAATTGAGTGATATTGAGCTTGGCAATAGATGCACGATGCTTCAATTGGATGAGGGCTGTTCCTATGGGCTGTGCAATATCAATGTGGGGATATGTATATTAACTATAGCTTTTAAACTTTGCCTAAGGTAATTATTTTCTATTGCAATTTTTTTAATTCTTAATTTAAATTCAGGTTTTACTCGTTTCTGCATATGCAACTGGAAGTGTTTTTAGGGACGGTGTAAAATTAATGTGGAAACTAGGGTGTGAAAAAAATATATAGCTTTTTTTTGCCATGCTAGAAAGCAACGACCTTCCCCCTTCAGTTTATTCCAAACATAAAAAAAATAAATGATTTTCTTTTTAAATTTTGGTTTTAGCAGGTGCCGGTTCTTGTCTTAAAGTTTCCTATATAAACTTCATGAGAAAAAATCACTTTTTTGAATGTTTCAAATAATTTTTTAGGGTTTGTGAAATTGTGATGGAAGAGTATCGATTGGTTAAAAATTATCCAAAGAAGAATTTCTTTTATTAAAAATATGTGTTATAACACTTAACACGCCCTCATGAGTTTCTAAAAGCTACCTTTAGAACCAAAAATGTCAATTCTTCATGAAATCGACCTTTTGAGCACTGAATTGACGTCTTTTTTCACTGAAAATTATTCATATTTGTTTAAATGATTTTTTTTGTGAAATTTCTTTTTGTTATAAAAATTATTACTGTTAATCTAGTGGAATGTTTGACATAATTGGTTCGATAGATAGTTCATCAGTAATTATGTTAACGAATACAATTTGTCTAAAACAAAATTTTTTTTAAAAATTCGTCGAACTGGCATTGAACATTCATTAAAGCAATAAATTATTTATACTTACATATTACCTTCCTAATTAAAAAACTTTTATTCCTTTAGATAAATGTATTTTTTTTGCTTTTTTTGTTATCTCATTTTGATCTATATTATCTATTACTGTGTGTAGCTTCATTCGATATTTGACTGTACCAGCAATTTTAACCTTGAGGTCAATTTTCAAGGTCGAATTGAGGTAAGACCCTTTTCTTAAATGAGAACCCCTATTTTTGACGGCGGATTTAAAGAGAGCCGGAAATTTTACGTCGAAAATGATCTGTAGAAAAATGGTTTGTTATGACCTTGGAAAGGTAAATAATTAAGGTCAAATGTCCGAGAAACGGCCAGATATCTTCTAGAATACTTTATCTACGACGAAATAATTGGAAAAAAGGTTGACCAGGAACAAAGGGCATATTTTAACTTACCATGCATTTTGACCTTGAAGTCAATTTTAAAGGTCAAATGGATGTATGACGCTTTTCTTAAATCAGAACCCCTATTTTCGACTGCGAATTTTAAAAGAGCGGGAAATTTCAAGTCAAAAATGATCTGTGGAAAAATGGTTTTTGTGACATTAGAAAGGTAAAAAATTAAGGTGAAATATTTGAGAAACCACCATATGCCCTGTTTATGAATTTTCTTCGACATGAAGGTCATGATAGTCAATGTGATGTACGCCTTAACATTTCATCGACTTTTGTGAAGCATCTTAAACATTTGTTTATTCCGAAAATAAAGAGAGTTTAGAAAAAGGGCATCTGGTAATTTCTCAGACATTATACCTTTATTTTTTTACTTTTTTAAGGTCAATAAGAATATTTTTCCGCAGACTATTTTTGACGTAATACTTCCAGCTCTTTTCAAATCCAGAATCAAAAATAGTAGTTCTTGATTAAGAAAAGGGTCTGACCTCCATATGACCTTGACCATTGACCTCAAGGTCAAAATTGATTGTACAGTCAAATATCCCCCTCGGTTCTGGTGAACCTTTGTTGAAATCATTTTTATTTTGTTTTATTATTATTATGTTATAATTATTATAATAATTAGGAGTTAATTGTTCAAACCATTCAGAAAAATTTAGAAGTTTTGGGCAAGAATTATTTTTTGAACAAAGTAAATTTTATTAAAAATAAATTATAATTTATTTATAACAGAATTGAAAAATATTTAAAAATATATGTATGTCATTAGCGATAAAAAGCTGACAGATTGACGAATTTTTAGAAAAAGTCTTTTTTAAACAAAAGGATGCGTTTACATGATTAAAAATTGTTTAACCAATATTGAGAAATAATCCACTAGGCCAACAGTAACAATTTTGATTAGAAAAAAAACAAGTTTCCGAAAAAAAGAAAATTTCATTAAAGAAATCGAATCTGTTAGAACAATTACAAATTAATTAAGCAATGTCCATAAACTTTCCATTGAAGAAAAAGTAGAAATTTCTAATACAAAAAATGTTAAACAAAAATTATTTTAACAAATTCTACTTGTTTAAATAATTAAAAGCAAGCTAATCAAAGTTGATAAATATTGCACTATACGATGATAAATAATTTTAAGGGAAGAAAAAAACGAAAATTCTTCTTTTAAAATAAAAAAAAAATTAGGGATTTATTTTTAATTTAAAAAGTTAAAGGCAGCTATAATTATTTAACATCTTGTTTTTTAGGGGGGAGGGGTTCAAAGGATATGTTTTATTTTTTAAGAGAATTTTTTGGTGTTTTAAAAATCCCAAAAATATCCCGAAATTCGGATATGCTTCCATTTAGGCTGTGTGTGTCATTTATTTCGAGAATAATTTTTAGGAGGCTGGGGTTTGTTCCTTAAAAATCAATTTTTTAATTTTTGAAGAGGTAAAAATACGCCGAATTCCTGGAGCAGTTGAGTTTTTGATTTTTCAAATTTTTTGCAGTGGAGGTGCTGGCTTAAGGGTAACGAGAAATTTAAAAAATTGGTTCGTGTCCAAATTCAAAAGTTGTTGAATGGTCAAGTAAAGGCGATTCATTTTTAATTAAACTGTTTCATCCTTATCCAGATATATGAAATTTGTACTAAAAATGATGAATTTTGAAATCAAAAAGACAAATTTAAAAAAAAAATTAAATTTTCATCTAAAACTGTTTTTGTTTTTGAAGTTTTGAACATCATAATATGAACTTTAAAGGAAAGGAGAATCTTTAACGAAATAGTTGGACTTTCAACCAAAAAGATTGACTTTTTAATTAATATTACGAATACTCAACTGAGAATAAAAATTAATTTTTGACAAATTAGTTCAATTTTCTAACAAAAAAGACAAATTTTTAACAAATAAAGATTTTTCAGTCAAGCAAAAAAATTCTTTTGAATTTTTATACTAACAAAAAGATTTACTTTAACCAAAACTAGAGAAATTTATACATAAAAAGAGGAAATTTTCCAATAATACCCAGAAGATTAGTTATATTTAAGAAAGAGGAAGTCTGAAGAAAATACATTAATTTCTAATCAAATATTTGAAAGTTCAGCCAGGAAGAATAATTTTCTCCTAAAATAGACAAATTATTTACTTTCTTAATTAATTTTTGAAAAAAAAATTTTGAGCAACAAAAAAATAACGAAGAGTGTAAATAATTAGAATATTTGATTATAAGACAATGATTTGTAATACGTTATCTTGGTTGAAGGTGAAGCAGTCTGTTCTGAAATTTGGAAATATGTATAGCCTTGTTCTTGTTTCTATAAAGTTAAAATAATCACACAATGACATACTTTTATTAAATTTCCTTTTTGACGCAATTTCCATTTTTATAAGAATTTTTTACAGAAGAAATATCGTTAAAACTGTAAATTTTCAGGAAAAAATTTAATTTAAAAAGAAACTTTAAAAAAAATGTCATTTATACTGAAAAATATGCATTTTTAAATCAGAAAGTCCATCTTTAAAACCAAAAAATTGAATTTTCAAGCGAAAAGAATAAGTTGAATGAAATTGTTAAGTTTTCAACCAATAAATTTTAATATTTCCACAAAAAATACGATTTCTACTAAAAAAGATTAATTGTTATGTTAAAAGAACCAATTTCCATAAAAATAGTTGAATTTAACCCAAAAAATATTTTGGCCGACTTTTCAAAACCAAAATATGAATTTAATTCACAAATTGCATTTTGTACAATTCTCTACAAAAGGAAATAGCTTTATTTTTTTTTTAGAAAAATTAATTTTCAAAAGAAAAATAATTCAACCAAATTAGTTAAATTTTTAACCAAATATCTTTTGAATTTACTGGATTTTTTAATTTTATTTATTTTTTCATCTCACTAAAATTGGTTTTAAAATTTTAAGAAATCTTTTCAAAATTTTCGAAATCTTTTTCAATTTCCTCTTAAAGCTCATTCTACAAATTAAAACATCATAAACAAATGTCGTAGACATCTAAAAGAATTTTTTTCATATTCTTGATTAATTCCTAAAATTTCTTACAAGCTTTTGTTATTTTTGAATCGTTTGAAAAATTTCTAATATCTCCTAAACTCACTAAAATATGTTCTAAACTTATGTATTATGGCTCTTCAAATTCACGAAGAAAAAATTATTTGAAATTTTCCCATGAGTGTGATGAATATTTTTTAATGCCTATGACATCTTGCAAACTTAAGTGAACCTAAAGTTGTCTTAAATCGTAAAAAAATTGAAAGAATTGTTTAAAAATTGTCTGTATTTCCTTTCGCTTATTTTAAACTGTTTAAAACTTAAAATTATTGTTTTAAGATTGAACTTCCGTTGCTTCGAATTCTTTAAAGTAAGTTTTTTACATATTATAATTCCTCTTATCATTTTCAAAAAGTGAAAAGTGTGGAAATTAAAATACGCTAGATTATAATATGTTCGATATTTTCGAGATAATAACATCGAAAAGGAAAATCTTGACCTGAAATCTAATTTCGTTGATTTAAGGTACTATATTTTCGATGCTAAAAAATCTCAGATAATAATTTATATATTTTTTTCTTTAAACAAACTGCTAATTATAATATAAACACTTGTTTAAAGATGAGGTCTCTTTTTGAAGTCTCTTATTTTGAAGTACAAAAAAAAATCTGATGATAAGAATGTTTTAAACTAGTAGCACAATTGTTGACTAAGTAAGTAGTTTGAATATTTTTTCAAATTTAATAATATTCCCTAAATTATATTTATTTTAAAAAATATTCAAAAACACCTATATCATTCGTATTTTTTATAAATATTAATTTTCGTATAATAATTTACTTACACACAAAATCGATGAAAGCCAAGTATATGAGCAGTAGACCGGAAATATGATTCATCATTTTTCTGAATAGTCAGAAAGAGATTGAAATAAAAGATAAAACTTGTTTTTCAAAAATTGGATTTAAAGAATGACTCGGTAAATTGTTGCTTGGAAAACGACGTATACTGTAGCTTTTGTTGAGTGACACACTTTATTTATTCCTTAAAATAAAGAGAGTAGGGGAAGGAAGAATTTTCGTCTCATATTTCAAAACCTTCCTCAATTGCTACATTCGTTACTAATAGAACCACTAAAATGATTTGTAGGAAATATAACAAAATTAATAAATAAAATAGTGGCAGCAAAATTTCTGGAAATTCTTATTTTGGATTTTTGGAAAAATCCTGCTTTTAATCTTTTATCTTATTTGGGCAGATTGTTCATAACATGCACTGTCATTTCTAGTTTACTTTTTTTCTGTTATTTTCCTTTTATATTGTAAAAACTTTTCTTCAAAACAAATTAAATTTCACAGTTTTTTCTGAAACTATTAAAAAAGTCAGTCCAATTTTGGATGTCAGAACAAAAATATACTGAAATGTTTCATTCTAAAATTTTTAAAAATTTATACTTAGAATCAGGTGTTTTTATCTGGGATCAAATTTTTAATTAGAACAAGGTTATAAAGATGACAATTGCGTCAAATAGGCAAGTTTAACCTGCAAACAGGTGGCGTTTTGATGACAATTTTTTTTAACAACTTAGCCTTTTAAATTTGAACTCATTCGTTAAAATTTGTGTAATATCTAATTCCGAATACCTTTAAATTTAAACTCTTTGAGTCACAATGCGTCAAATTTAAAACTGGTCGTATATATAAATGTGAAATAAGTTTATAATTTCTTTTGGGCCGTTCAATTTTTAGATTAATGGAACCCAAAAAGAAAATACTACTATTTTTGGTTCAATTTTTATATTTTTGATTATTTTTGGTCTTTTGGGTTGAAAAATCTACTATTACATTTCGGGTTGAGAATTCAGTTTTTTTGGTTAAAAATTATATCACGGGGTTTAAAATTGAATTATTTTCTTGAAAATCAAACAATATTGTGAAAAGTAATCCTTTTTTCAATTAAATTTTCATTTAAATTTATTTTTTTTTCTAGATTAACAATTTTGTTTTAGTGGAAAATGTAAATATTTTTTGAGGCAGTTATACTTTCAGTTTGAAAATTAATTTTTTTTTAGTAGAAATTCAATATTCTCGGTTGAAACTTTACTTATTTGTTTAGAAATTTAACTGTTTTATTGCAAATTTATCTTTTTATTTGAAAGTGCATCTTTTTTGGTATAAATTTAATTTTTCTTTTTTCCTAAAGATTTTAATATTTTGTTGCAATTTCGTATTCTTCCTTCAATTTAACTGTTAAATATAAATTATTAAATCGAAATTAAAATTAATTAAAATAAAAGCTCTTAACGCTTTTTAAATAATAAAAATTATAATTAAAAGCCCTTAAACTACCAAATTTATAACTTTTAGTTTTCTATATACAAGCTAGTTTAAAAATTAAAAAAAAAAATGGAAAAAGAGCATATTGTTTTCAATGCTGTACATTAATTTCAATTAATTAATTTTCTTAATTTTAATTTTGAAAAAGTAAAAAAATGTATATCTTTTCAAAATTATTTTATTTCAAGTATTGAAATTAAAGAAATTTAAATTATATTAAAATCAATTAATGTCCTATAATCACATATAATTTTTTGATAAAAAAAAAGAAAACAAAATTTGAAATTCTTCTTCTCTTTTTCCTTTTTGCCCAAAAAGGAATTTTTTTCTTTTCTTTTTTAGGAAATTTTTTAAATCTTTTTTTTAAATTTCAATAGGAACATTTTATAGTGTTTGTCAAAATTTAGTCTTTGGATTTATTGTTTTATTTTTGAGAGTTCTACACATTTTAAACATTTTAAGCTAGAAATTCTAATTTATGCATATAAATTTGTTTTCAAACGTCTTGGAATTGGCTCTCAAAAGTTTGATTAAAAAATCATTTTTAAATTTTTCGGGAATTTAACGATTAGTTCTTGATCTTGAGACTCGAATATTTCATAAATTTTTTTTTACTTTGTCAAATTAGACAAATTTTCTTAAAATCTTTCAGATACCTTCAAAAGTTTTCAAATATTTAAAAATATTATTTAAAAATCAATTTTTCAATTAAAATCATTGATAGTTTTTTCCAGGAATTTTTAAACACATTTTTTAATTATTAAACACGTTTCAAAACGATTAAAAAGCTTATAAATTTAGTGTACAAAATCTTTGAAAATTTATATTGTGTCTTAAATCTTTGAAATCATTTCGGAACGTTTTTAGAACTTCTCAATATATGTCGCCCTTAAAATAAAATATTTGTTTTTTTTTTAAATTTTAATAAATATTTTCTAAAAATTAATTTTTCAAAATGTAAAATTATTTAAAATTTTCCTGGCAAACTTACGAAATTTCTTTTTGTTTTTTTAAAACCTTTAAAAATTCTCAAAAACCTTTCAAATTTTATTTCGAAATTTTCAAAAATCTAAATTTAGTATTTCGTTCTTTTAAGCCTTTTGCAATTTTTAATTGAGTTTAAGTCTTCTTAAAACTTGAAAATATCTCTTAACCTACTTAAAATTTTGTCTAAACTGATAATTATTGCATTTTCACATATGCATACAAATTTAAATATTTTACTTAAATATGACGAATTTTTTAAATAGAAAAATCAAAGTAATTACGTTTAAAGTTTAAACTTAACAGTCTCAATTAGGAACGATTCAAAACTTTCATTTTAAATAATTTAGTTTGCAATTGTTTTGTCTTGTAATACTTGATCACTGATAACTCATTTTAATTAAAAAATGCTCTCTAAATCTGATTCAGGTGGAATCTTGCTAAAGGTTAAAAAGTATTTTCCTTTATAAAGTTTTTTAATATAAATGTGTAAAAAGAGGAATATTTTAGACTATCGGACGTTTATGAATAGAAAAAGTTCTTGGTTAAAGTCAAGGTAAAAGTTTATATTTTTTTTTTTGCTTTTTAGTAGAAACTTATATATTACATATTCTGCATAAAATTTACAGTAAATTAAACGTCGATGCCTTAATATGGATTCTGAAAAAAAAATCCTGGTGAAAATATATATATGTATTTTTAAATGAGTAAATTTGTAAAATATAAATAAAAAGTCATACAAATTTTTAAAGAGTAGAAACTTATTCTCTATTGTTTTTCATTACTTTTTACGAGAAAATACAAGCAAGTAATAGCTTCCTTTAGTTAGCTTTACTTTCTCGTTAAGTTTTTTATATATTTTTAAAAAATTTAAAGTTTTATTACAAAATTACACTTGGAGAAATGATGTACATTTTTATAACAAAATTCCCACAAAATTTCGTTTATAATATTTCTTAATAAGTAATTAAAAATTAAAATTTTTTATATTTTTTATTTTATTCCTCATTAAGTAGAAATGACCGCCACTGGGAAGGGGCCGCTGAAGCAACTTGGTGAATCAGTTGCTTCAGTGAATAAATTTTGATCGGATGCCAATAATTAGAGAATCGAAGTGGAAAGGTTGTCATTCATTTTCACTCGAGTTAGGTAAATTAAGTTTATTTAAAA
>JAAAKG020147851.1:0-10374 GCA_010014905.2 Druon quercuslanigerum
AAATTTTATAATAAAAAATTCCTGAATTATAAAAGTCCTAAATAATTATAAATTATATAATATAATATATAATTACAATCATAAATTATATAATATAATATATAATTATAATCATAAATTATATAATATAATATATAATTATAATCATAAATAAAATTTTCGACAGAGATTTGCCGAATTATTAAAAATCTGAACTAGAATAACTCCGAATATAAACAATTTAAAAAAATTAACTAAAAAAATATATTGTAATATAATTTTAATCGCCATAATTTAATTTTACAAGTAAAAAATGTTAATTGTTGAAATGAGGGAATACTCTAGTTCGGTAATATTCTATAATATAAACTTTTGAGGAATTAAATTATTCGTGAATTTTATTTTTCGGGATTTTCCAATCGTCCTTGAAAAATTGATCTATTTGGGTAGAAAATCGGCTTTGGATAAAAATTCAATAAATAAAAAATGATCAGCTTACTTTTAACGGTAGCATTTAAAGCTTTGAGGTAGTAAGCAGTCGCGAGGAAGGTGACCAATCCAGTGACAGTGCTGCCTGCTCCTGGGACCAGATCATTGAACATTGCAGTTGCGTCCAATCGTGCTGTTACCAGAATCACCGACTCATTGATTGGCGGAGACAGAGACCAGTGAATATTTCGGTCTCCAAGAGGCTCACAATATAAAGTAGAGTGGATATTTGCTGAGAGACTCCGCCTCATGCAGGTTTCGGAATCAACAGCGGCGAACATAAAAGACTTCATTTCCAAGGCACAAAGCGAGCGTTGACTTTGATCATCTAGATCGTGAGCATTGTGCTTCAAAAAACACGAATTGATTTCTTCAAGCGCTGTCTCATTCTAAAAATGGCCAAAGTTTTAGGTTTAGTATTGAAAAACTTCTTTTAAGGCAGTATTCTACTTTGAAACGCTCGGGAAAGAACAAACTATTTGTGTGAATTTATTCTGAGATTATTGATAAAAATATCGATGCCTAACACCTCAAAAAATAGTAAGGTCCGCGCTATTGTAAAAATCTCAAGCATGGATGGTCGGAATTAGGAAAATTAAACATTTTTAGATCCAGTATAACTCCAGCAACCGGATGAACTAGGATTATTTAAAAAATTTAATTTTAACTATATTTTTTTGCAAAAAACTGAAAATTAACCCACTTTTTTTCGCTTTACTAAATTTTTTGCTACAGTTAATTGGGGCATTATTGAATTTTTAAACTAAGAAAGGTATATTTAAAAAAAATGGAATAGGTAAACTTTTAATTACAAAAAAACAATTTTAAATTATAAAAAAAACGAAGTTTCTATCAAATAGTTGATTTTTTGCACTTAATTATTGAACTTTCAAGACAAAATGACGAATTTTCTATACAAAAGAGTTAAATTATCAAATAAAAAATATAAAATTTGGATAAAAAAGTGTATTTTCTGTCAAAAAATACGAAATTCCAAGATAATACAAGAACTCTCAACCCAAAAGTTAAACTTTCAACAAAACTAGATTAATTAAAAAAAACACCGAATTTTTTACAGAAATAATTCAATTTTAAAAGAAAGATAAATTGTTACTTCCATTTATCATTTTTTACCAAACATGAAATGGGTAAATTTTAAATTACCAAAGTCATTTTTCAACCAAAAAAAAGAAATTTTTAACAAAATAGTTCAATTTCGAACCAAAGAGATGAATTTTTAACTCAAATTTTAAAGCATCAATCTAAAAATGCATTTTTATGAAAGTAGTTAAACTTTAAAACCCAGTTATTAAATTTTCTACTAAAAAAGATGATTTTTTAAACAAAAAGATTAATTTTCTTCCGAAAAAATGAAATTTTAATAAAATTCGATAATTTTCAATCAAAAACTTTAATTTTAAACTGAAACAGATCAATTTTTGAACAAATACATTAATTTACTACCAAAAAAAGACGAATTGTTAACAAAATTCAAGAATTCTGAATCAAAAAGTGGAGTTTTCAACTAAAAAAGATGAATTTTCAAATAAACCGATTAAGTTACCACCAAATAAGAAGAATTTTTTAATAAAACTCAAGAATTCTCAACCAAAAAGTCGATTTTTTTAACTAAAAACATAAATCTTTAATCAAAAATTCTATAAGTTACTTTTACTTTAAACGATCCACCCAAATGATAAGTTTTTAAAAAATAAGATTAAGTTTTTGCTAGATACATTTTCAGCAAAATACATAAATTTCCAAACAAATATTTCGAGTACTAACTAAAAAATTTTAATTTTCTACTATGAAGAAAACGAATTTTTAAGGCAATTGTTAAATTTTCACCTAAAAAAATAAATTTTCAACCAAAAATGAAAAAGAAAAATTTCATATAAAATTTTTCAACCGTAGATGGAATAGTTTAATTTTCTGTTAAAAAAAACAATGAATTTTCAACAAAAGAAAGCGAATTTTTGAATAGAATAGTTGCAGTTTCAGCCATAGAGATGATTTTAAAGTAAAAAAAAACTTCAAACAAAAAATACTTTTTCAAAAATTAGTATAACTTTGAACCAAAAATGATAAAATACAGTTAAATTTAAACAAAAAAGACGAATTTCAAATGAAATACTTAATTTTGAAGTGCAAAAATTAATTATCAACAACAAAAATACAAATTTTCAATAAAATAGTTAAATTTTAATCAAAATAAATTAATTAGCAAGAAAAAGTTGTAACCAAAAATGAAATAGTTCCCTTTCCATTGAAAAAAAATAAATTTGAATCAAGCAAGAGGAGGTTTAAACGAGATGCTTAAACCGTACTCAAAATATTACATTTTTTCTTTTCAAATTAATAACTGATCCTTTGACTCTATTTTGCGAATTAATTATAAACTTTTATTAATAATTTGCATATAAAAAGCTATTTTTTATATGTTACAATTGAATTTTCGCAGAAGATCTTTCAATTTTTAATGCGTATAATTTAAAATTATGTATTTTAAAATGTTTTTTTAATGGTTCTATTTTGAAGATTTACAATCGAAAACTCTTAAATTTTAAAGATGCATAAATAAAGTTTTTTAAGTTTTGTTGATCTTGAAGATCAAAACTCAAATTTCCAATTCGAAAGTCTTCCAAATTAAAGAAATTTCGAATATAAAGCATCAAAGTTATAACATTTGTAAATTCAGAACTTGAAAATCATTAAATTGACAGAATTTGAAATTTTACAACCTAAAACTTCTATAATTATTTATTATAAATTTTCTATATTAAAAACGTTACCATTCTACAGATTTACATTTCAAACTAATAAAATTTTCAATACTTTTAAATAAAAATTCTTGAATTTTCTAAATAGAGAATTGTAAACTGTTAAATTTTTGAATTTTAGACGTTTTTTGTTGTTGTTGAATAGCTCACTTTTGAATATTTATAATGAAAAGTTCTTTTATTTTAACGATTTACAATTTAAAATTCTTTAATTTTTAATATTTGAAATTGAAAATTCTTCAATATTTCATGTAAAATAATGGCATTTTGAAATACGTTTTTTTAAAGCTCAATTTTGAAAACAGCTTTATTCATTTATCGCAGGCTTTTCACAGTCGCATCTTTCTCGGTTAAAATTTTATTATTTGGTCGAAAATACAATTATTTGGATGAAAATGCAACAATTTTCTTAAAGTCATCCTTTTTGGTTGAAAATTCAAATATTTGGTTGACTATTTGTTTTTTCATTCTTGACTTAAAAACTTCTTCACGATTGGAAATTGAATTCTTTTGTTAAACATTTATCTCTTTGGGTATTTTTTTTTGTTTTATATTTTTTGGTAAAAAATGCAACTGCTTTGTTAAAAATTTAATTATTTTGATGCAAACTTAAGTATTTTATGAAAAAGTTATCATTTTTGGTTGAAAATTCGCCTCTTCAGGTCGAAAATTTAACTATTTCGGTAAAAAATTCAAATACTAGTTGAATATTCAACTGTTTTGTAGAAAATTTAAAAACTTTGTAGAAATTTGTTTTCCTCCTTGACTAAAAAATGATTCTGGGTGGATAAATCAACTATATTGGTTTAATTTCTATATTTTTTCTGTTAAAAAGTTCAACTGCTTGAATTACAATTAATCTTTTTTGGTCGAGGATTCAACTATTTGGTTAAAATCATATTTTTTTGGCTGAATTCAACTGTTCTTTATTTCAAATCAACTTTTTGGGTGGAAATACCAGCAAATATTACAGTTAATAATAAGAAAAAGAGTTTTTAAGGCTGACAATTTAACTATTCTGTTTTTGGTTTAAAATTTCACTTTATCAGTTAAAAATTGAACTAATTGTTTTAATTATTAACTATGATCTTAAAAAAGGATTTTTTTTGGTTAATATTAATCATATTAGTTGCAAATTCATCTCTTTTCTTTAAATTTAATTGTCTTACAAACTGTACTTTTTTCTTTTTTTGAAAATTAATCTTATGGGTCGAAAATGTAACTATCACTTTTTTTTTAAATGTATCTTTTTCGATAGAAAATTGATTTCTTTTGATTACAAATTTTCCTATTCCATTTTTAATTGAAATTTTATATTTTTTCTTCGTTGAAAACTAATCTTTTTAGGTGAAAATTTTACCATTTAATTTTTAGTTGTAAATCTATATTCATTTTTTCAAAATTTAACTGTCTAAGTTTGAAGTAGAACTACTTTGTTAAAAATTAATTTTTTTGGTTGAGGATTCATCATTTTAGTTAAACAATTTTTTTTGGTTGATAATTCAGCCGCTTGGTTAAAAGTTGATCTAACTGGTTAAAAATTAATATTTTTGGTTAAAGATTCATCTTTCTGATTAAAAATGTAACTATATTTTTGAAATTTTGTTTTATTTTGTTTTAATAATTATATTTTTAACTGAACATTTTACTATTTCAATTTTCTTAGAAAAAAGGTCTTTCATAGTTGAAGATGCGTCTTTTTGGTTTGAAAATCTATCTCTTTTGGTCCAAATGTAATTTTGTTTGTTGTTAAGAATGTTAAGAATATGATTACAATTAGTCGGTTTTGGCTGAGGATTTTACTATTTTGTTAAAAATCTATTCTTTTTTCGCTTGAAAATCAATTTTTTCACTGAAATTTTATCTTTTTGATTTTGGGTTGAAAAATAAACTCTCTCATTTGCAAATTGATGTACTTTGTGTAAAAATGATCTTTTTGCAGAAAAAACCTACTTTATTGAAAATTCATCTTTTTAATTTCAAATAGAACTAAACTAAATTCAATCTTTCAAAATAAAAACTTCTGAAATTCTAAAATTTTGAATTGTAATAACAAAAAAATTATTATTTAATATTAAAACTGATCAGACCTATTTTTTCAGATGAAAAAAGTAAATTGAATTATCCTAAAAAAAATAATAAAGGGCAATTTTAAATTGCAAACTTTTGTAAATTGTAAATTTTTCTACACAGAAAATATAAAGTTTTAATTTTTTAAGTAAATGTAAATTTTTGAAGTTAATAATTTTTAAATTATTTAATTAAACCTTTTAATATTGCAACAATAACTTACAAAAGTACTAAAAAAAATGAATTTTCAAATTAAAAAGCTGTACTCTCAACAAAAAGTGAAATAGTTGATATTTCAATAAAAAATGATAAATTTAATTTAAAAAGCATGATTTTAAAATAAAAAATACGACTTTCGAATAAAGAAAGATATTTCAGTCATGAAAGGTAAAAAAAACTTCACCTAAATTGTTGAACCTTTAAACCAAGGCGAATTTTCTTTACGAAAAATGAATTTTCAGCAAAAAACGTAATTTTTAACAAAAGATTCAACCATTTTTAACCATGCAGTTGCATTTTTAACCAAGAAAAGTGAAATTTCCACTACAAAATATGAAGTATGAGTGTTGAATGACAAGTAAATTTCCCAGGAAATACTTGAACTTTCAACAAATCAGTTGAATTTGCGACAAAAGAAGGAGAACTTTTTAACAAAATTGCTGTATTTTTACCCAAATTTCTTTAAAAAAATAGTTAAATATTCACCAAAAATAGATTTTAGTTTCACTTTTCAACGTCACAATCTGAGTTCGGAATGAGTTTTCAAATCAAAAAGAGAAATTAAAAAAAAGTAGTTTAATTTTCGACCAAAAATGATAACTTTTTAAGAAAGTTGTTGAATTTTCAAACAAATAATCACTTTTATAATTAAATATATATTCTTGTGAAGAAATAAATTGTGAAAAAAATATAAGTATAAGTACAAGTCAAATAGATTACTAAAAATAATATTATACATATCAGGTTTACCGAAAAACTTCTATTTTCAAATTTTCTCATTTTTCCGTAACCAATTTTTCATTTTCCTTGACATAATTTTTCAAATATCTGTTGGCTAGGTTCATTTTTCACTCATCAGGTTTCTCTGGCGCGTAAAGTTAAATTCATATTAATTTTCTGTATACATTTCTCTCATAATTCTTTATAAATCTGTGCATCACGATTTGAAAGAATGCAATTATTTTAATCTTAAGTGCAAAATTAATAACTGAAAAATTTAATTTTAGTTTTAAACGAAGAAAAAAAATACAATTCGAAGTCTAAAGCTAAACATTTTTCCATTTGCAGTAATAAAAATAAATTACAAATTAAAGCACTCGAAATGAAACTCTTGAATTTTAGACTTTTGAAATTCAAGTTTCAAAGTTTTTTAATTACAATTTTGTTATTCAATTGCTCGATAATTTACACGTAAGAAATAGAACGTATCAACACTTTTTAATTGAACAATTTTATATGAAATGCACATACACTGCAAAATTGAGAATTTCAAAATTTTTTAAATGAATGAGTTCAAAGATTAAAATGAAATTCTATAAATATAAATCCATGTCATCATTTCCAACTCTCTAAATTAAAGAGTTTAAAATTTTCAAAATTACATTATTTTAAACAATTTTAAGCTAGAAACGTTAAAAATTAATAACATGAAATTTTTTTAAGCTGAACACTTCTTAAATTAAAAAATAACTTATTTTTATCTTAAGTAGTTTAAACATTATTGAAAAGATTAAAAATTTCGAAATTTTTTTAGAACTTCTAAATGTCTTTTAAAATGAATCGAATTTTTTCTACAAGTTTTAGAAAATTCTGCAAATTTTAAAAAATCTTGTTAAAATCTTCTGGATTCTATTTAACTATTTTGGAAATCTTTTAATATCTTTTTGAATATTCTTTGAAAATAATATTCCAAAGTGAAATTTTTTTCAATTTTCCTAAGAATCTTACGTAAATATTTTTATGCTTTTGAAGCCTTTCGCCATTCTTAAAAAGTTTCTAATTTTTTTGTTTGAAATCTGTTTTAAATTAATTGTGAATTTAAACACCAAAATTTAACAATTTCACTTAGAAATTAACTTTTTTTTTAAATAACAATCAAAACAGTAATTTTCAAAGCTTGAAAGCTCTTTGAAATTGTATAGATTCAAGGCTTGCCATTTTAAACAATTGAGTTTCAAATTACTTACTTTTAAATATTCGATTTCAATTTAATCGTCTTAAATAAACAGTCAAATAATAAATAATTAATCTTTTTCTTAAATAAAAAATTTGAATTTGCATGGTTTAAAAATAGAATATTTTAGACTGAACCAATATTTTAAATGCATTGAAAACGTTTAATGACAAAATACGTTATGATGAAGTAATTTTTAAATTAAAAAAAGTTTACAATTTTTCAATCGTATGTTTGCATTTTTTCAATGATTAAGATTTCCGAATTAAAAAAGTTTAATTCTTAACGTTAAAATCTGGACATTTTCTATGTTAAACGGATTTAGAATCGTTTTGACAAATTAATTATTGTTCCCTTTTAAAAATAATTTATTTATATTTAGATTCGATAAAACAAAAGCATTTTTTACCAAGAATTAGCAATATTAAACGCTTTTAATTTTTTATTATTTAAGTCATCAAGACCGCTATTTTAAAATTCTTTAGATTAAAAATAAAAATCTAAAATGGAAAATTTTGTAAGTAGAAAATTTTCAAATTACACATAGTAGACTGAATGATGTGATAATTGAAAAAGATAACAATTGATCTAATGAACTAATGAAATTTGTTGAATTTACCTGCATGAAGAATATCGGGAAAGGCCAGTCTTCCATTAGAAGAGCAGAACCAAGTGGATTCCAAGGTTTTTCCTTACATTCTTTTGCTCCCGAATATCGATTAGGGCACGTATCTTCGGGAGAATAATGAGACGGACGACTTTTTGTTGTATTCGCAAGGAGTATTCCGTTTATATTGTTCGTTTTGCGTAATCTCAGCAAAGTATCTCTCGTAAACATGGAAAATGACATTACTGCCACATAAGGCCCAGCTGTGCTATTAAATTCCAACCATTTCAGATCGGTTTCGTTCCCGATGAAATGAATCGCCCCGATACTCCCAGACCTGCTTGCTGTCAAATTGTACGAAATTATCAGTATAGAGAAGTAAAGAGTTAGAATCAAGGGTATATTTGGATGTTTTTTTTTAAAGCTGATAAAATTTCAAAGAAAGTTGTCGAGCTTGATTTTTAATTTAGTTTTTCAATTTTTGTATAAAAAAAAAAATTTGACGCTCCCGGTGCTCGTCAATAACAGAAAAATTGTTGTAATCGCCGACTTTTCATAGATTTACATTATATAAAGTATTAATGAATTATATATTAATTATATTAATGAAAAAAATTCCCTTAAGACTATTTTATTTGTTTAAAAAAATCATAAAATTTATGAACTAATTATAAATTTTGTTGAAATTAATATGAAGCTCTCAATTAAAATGACTGAGATCGAAAAAAAATGAATTATTTGTCAACAGATGTCCAAATAATGCATTTGTTTATTTAATTTGCTAAAATTAAAAGGAGTGTATCGACAAATTATGAATTTTTCTGAAATTATCATGAGGTTCCTAATTTAAAAAAAAAATCACATCGTAAAAAACGAATTTTTCTAAAGACAAATTCCGGAATAATGCATTTGCTTAATAAATTTGTTTATAATATTAAGAAGAATAGTCTGAAATTTTTTTTTTTCATTAAAATATTGTTTCCATTCAAATTACTTGCAATATACCTTAAAAAACGTTAAATTATTGAAAGTTGTAGAAAAAACACATTTTCAACAATTAATTTGTTTATAATATAAGTCTATGAAAAATCGGCGATTAAAACAATTTTTCTATTATTGACGAGCACCGGGAGCGTCAAATAGAAAAAATTTGTAATTTTTTTCGTCATATTTATTTATTTATAAAAAAATTGAAAAACTAAATTTAAAATCAGGATTTAGGAATTCCAAGTGACTCATTTAAAGAGGCGTTTTTTTTTAAAGCTGATAAAATTCTAAAGAAAGTTGTCGAGCCTGATTTTAAACTTAGTTTTTCAATTTTTTTATAAATAAATAAATATGACGAAAAAAATTACAAATTTGTTCTATTTGACGCTCCCGGTGCTCGTCAATAATAGAAAAATTGTTTTAATCGCCGATTTTTCATAAATTTACATTATATAAAGATATTCCATTATGATACAAAAGACAAAAAAAAAATTATAAACAAATTAATTGTTGAAAATGTGTTTTTTTGTAAATTAGGAACCTCATGATTAATTCAGGAAAATTCATAATTTGTCGATAAGTTTTATGATTTTTTAAACATATTTAATAAACAAATGCATTATTTGGGCATTTGTCGACAGGAAAACTCCTTTTAATTGGGAACTTTATGATAATTTGAGCAACTATTTGTTAAATTTTTTTTAACAAATTATATAAACAAATGCATTATTCGGGCATCTGTTGACGAAAAACTCATTTTTTTTCGATGTCAGTTCTGTTAATTGAGAACTTCATATTTATTTCAGCAAAATTCATAATTAGTTCATAAATTTTATAATTTTTTTAAACAAATAAAAAAGTCTTAAGGGAATTTTTTTCATCAATATAATTAATGTATAATAAATAAATATATAATTCATTAATATCTTTATATAATGTAAATTTATGAAAAGTCGGCGATTACAACAATTTTCCTATTATTGACGAGCACCGGGAGCGTTAAATAGAAAAAATTTGTAATTTTTTTCGTCATATTTATTTATTTATAAAAAAATTGAAAAACTAAATGAAAAGTCAGGCTCGACAACTTTCTTTGGAATTTTATCAACTTTAAAAAAACACCTCTTTCAATAAGTCACTTTGAATTTCTAAAAGACTGATTTTTAATTTAGTTTTTCAATTTTTTTATAAATAAATAAATATGACGAAAAAAATGACCGTTTTTTCTATTTGACGCTCCCGGTGCTCATCAATAATAGAAAAATTGTTTTAATCGCCGACTTTTCATA
>JAAAKG020147852.1:0-10373 GCA_010014905.2 Druon quercuslanigerum
GACAAAAATACGAACAATTTGTCCCCATTGCGTTTTTCGCTAAAATAAAAATTAGCAAAGTTATAGCATTTTCAAAATCAAAAAAAAACAGACGAAAATGAACATTTGAAGCCAAACCAAGCGTGATATGGGAAAAAGTTAATAGAAGAAAAACGTTCTTTTTAAAGGCCCTACAAGACTGTCTAAAATTTTTTTTTGAATTATAATAACAAAAATTAAAAATTCAAATTTTGTTCGCAAATAAAAAATTAATGAGAAAGTAATAACTCCATTTTGTGAAAAACAAAGCAAGATACGAAAAGAGATAGATCGAAAAAAGTGCACCTAAAAAAGATTAACAAATTTTTTATGAATTACTTTTATGAAGGATAAGTAGTTTCTGTTTTAGTTTTGAAGATCAACTTTGAAAATAAAACAATTATATTTATGTACAACGATGCAAGCTACGAGAATAAGTCAGACAACATTTATTCAACCAAAGAAGATTTGTACTTTATTTTGCAATATCTAAATACCCAATCCCAGGCAGAGGTACATAAATAATGTATTATATTTCATATAAAAAATTTGAGCACAATGTAGAAAATTTGACATTTTGGACAAAATCGAGTGCGAAACACGAGAGATACGCGATGAGAATGTGTTCGCTTAATTAAAAAGAGCTTTAACACAAGATAGTTCGATTCGTCGATTCGTTGATTTTTAATTTTGAAAGGTCTGTGCACGAATGTGGATGAAATACAAAGACCGAGCGCGAATATGCGAAGGCGCGAATGTGAGAAAAATACAAAATCGAGCGCGAAGCGCGAGATAAATACATCATGGAGCGCGCAGCGCGAGAACTTACCGCGCGTCTTAGGCGCGCTCCAACTTGCGAGCGTAGCATAGAGTTTTAATAAATTTAATAAAAGAAGCAATGAATGCAACTAGTGTCTATATATTCGCCCGAGCTTAATTCTACGACCTTTTTTCGTTCATACGTTGATAAATAACAATGCAGACATGCTTATTACGGTTCGCGGAATTCCAAATTGTATTGTTTGAGTACGGAGTTTCAGTACGTAATTTTAAATAGAATCATTCTACTTTTCGCTAAAAGAAAACTGTGTTTTGCTCGAGTACAAATAAAGAAATTCCTTTTTTGCTCTGCTACTGCAAACGTAACAAAGAGGGAAAACAAAACATAGACTGAGAGGAATTGATAAATCAACCAGCGTATTTTTCCTTTCCTATTCTTTTCCCATTCATTTTACTCTTTCTCTTTTTGCAGTCCTTTCTACTCCGTCTTTTACATAAACCTTTCAACGTTCAACATACCATTCAAGCTTTTTATGTAAACAGGACGAACGAAGGATCTCAGTTAGCTCCCATCGTTAAATGTTATCTAGCTTTAGGGATTTTGTAAAAATCATTTAGAATTCTGACGCTTTAAAATAATGTTGGTTCTAAAAAACTAATAATATCTAAAAACAACATAAATATATATATTGTTTTTAGATAGATTTTAGATTTTAGATTCTTAATTAGTTTAATTAGTTTTTTAGAACCAAAATTATTTTAAAGCGTCAGAATTCTAAATGATTTTTACAAAATCCCTAAAGCTAGATAACATTTAACGATGGGAGCTAACTGAGATCCTTCGATCGTCCTCTTTGTTATATCCTCTTTGTTATATATATACGTAAATAATAATAAAAAGCACCTTCTGCCTAAAATTCGTCATACCAAACAGAACCTATAGTTGCGGGAAAAATAAAGGTAGCGATGAAGAACTGCTGAGACTTATCTCCGAAACATTCTGGTAAGGCTCGTTAACCGTGTCGCATCCATTTGCGAGAGGATATCATCCTCCGCGGTGGAAATCACTGATGTAAGTTGAAAAAGAAAGGACAAGAGAAAAAGTGGGCGAAACAAGAAGAGACCTGAAGGCAAGTGCCAAGAGAAAAGTTGGCGAAATTTTCATTGTGCAGAGCTTTCGATCTGTCGTTGACTTTGCATAATTCACGTCCAACCCACGCCACGTCACAGACTAGGGACATCTTTTATCCACCATTCTCTTCCTGGAAATCCTCGATGATCCTCCAAAAACTCAAATACGCCGCGCTCAATTCGACGAATAAATTGACGTAGAAAACGAGGTGGCGAACATACAAAATACCGATTTAACTTTCGTTTTCTAAGAAGCAAAGAGGTTTTCCGCGCATCGATTTTTGTCATAATAAATCGAAAATAAATATTCTAAACGACTTTTTATAACATCATGGAAAATTGGTAGTACAGGGTGATAACTTAAGTCTCAAAAATAATACCAGCGTTTTTCCTATCTCGAAACATGCTTTCCGGTTAATTGCTTTTTTGAATTTAAACCTTCAATTGTAACTAATTTATAATTTCAAGTTTTCGAAAAAGAATCGCCATATTAACCTATTTAATGCAGAATAAGTCTAAATTTGAAGCGATTAGAATTGAAAATTAAACATATTCGAAGCCTTCGAAATTACAGAAAATCTCAAAATTAAAAATATTCCTTTATTTTTTCAAGTTTAGGGTGTGATAAGACATTTCCCTCAGTACGCGTTCTGCCCTTGAACTAGAAACTCGTCTTTTGATATTAGTGAATATATTCAGAATAAGAATTTTTATTTTTGTCTAATATGATTAAGAATAACGTTTGGTTACGACAGTCGTCTAGGAAGGACCGCAGTACCCGTGTACTCACTCACGTATACAGGGTGATTTTTTTAACTTGAAACTTTCAAGTATCTCGAAAAATAGGCACTCTATGAAAAAATGTTATGAGTCAAAATTTAATCGCTCTGAGGAACACATACACTGATGTTAAAATCAGTTCCCCCATACCGCCGTCTGGGGGTTGGGTGAGGGCAAGTTCGAAATCATAAATAGGAACCCCTATTTTTGATTGCATATTCGGATTCTTTGGATAAAAATGCGTATGATTTGTCTAAAACATTTTTCTTTTTATAAATTTTTTTTCGAATTGGAAACGGTTCAGACGGCTGCGACTGTTTACATTTCGATCCCCACGAATTTAGTCCAAGGCTATTTGAAGACATCCCCGATACTGGACTGAAGCGCAAGTTTGGTTATGTAACTGGAAATAATACTTCTTCCACTCAAAGACACTTACTTTCCTTGATTCACACTTGGATGAATTACTTCATTTAAATATGTATTTATCACTTGAAAGAATCGATTTCATTGAAATGAGGAAATGTTTTTTTTTAGAGTGTGACAATCAAATTCCAAGAAACTAGGTTCCTCATCTACGAAGAAATAATATCTTTGACCTAATAAACTCTTGGTAATAATTTAAATCATTAAAATGTGTCATATAGTGTGCAGATACCATGCAACGTAGGGATTTGCAGAAAGCATAGATGAGGAGTTAGCTAGACGCATAAACGAAGGTAAGAAGGTTATTGGTAGAGCAGGCCCCCTTATCAGAAGTAAAAATATATCAAATAAGACTAAAATGGCAATACATAATTATATATTTGTACCAACTGTACTATACGGCAGCGAGACATGGACTTATCAAGAAAAAGATAAGAGTAAAATTAACGCGGTTGACAGGAGATTCTTGCGCATGATATGCGGGAAAACTCTGATGGACAAAGTGAGTAACGAGATAATCCCTAAAGAATGCGGTGCGGAAGAGACGCTAGAAGACGCTAGTCTGCCCAGAGGCAGACCACGGAAAGAATGGTTAGAATGTGCGAATGAGACCCTAGTTAGAAGGGACATAAGAAGCCATAGAAACACGAGAGCCTGCATGAAAAAATGCATGGACGTTAAAGAAGCTAGAGAAGTATGCCAGGACTTTAATTCTCTTTAACTCTTCAATTCAAATAAATATTCGGGTTGAAGGAACGAAATATTTCTTTATATAGAATTAAAAAATTAACAACAAAAAATGCCTTTAAATCAAACAAATGTTTCTTTGCCTGTATATCAATACCATGATTTTTTTGATTTAAAGAAAGTTTCTTTGATTCAACGAAACTTTTTCTGGGTGTACTTATAACTAAAATTGGAGAGAGGGGTAGTATTTTTCATGATTTTTGAGATATTTTTTTAAATGTTAATTTCAACTTGTTCGTACTGAGAAATGTGCACAGATTTAAACAGGATATTTACATCAGGAAATTGACTAACTGGAATAATACTTAATAAAAAGACTCATCTCGAACAAAAAGCGTTAGTAGATTACTTTTTATTGCAATGTTACAGTTTAAAGTATGCATTTAAGTATGCCCGGCGAGTTCGATTGAAAGAGTTACACGTACGAAACTAATTGACATGGAAGTATTATCTCAATTAAACTGAACGTCAATTTTAGACAAGCTATGTTTTTAAGCTTTCACCTACCTTAAAGAGTTCAAAATATTATTCCTGTTTTAAGTGGAAAAGGGGTTTGATTTCTTGAAAAAATAAAGCTTAGAGCCCCAGGCTAATATTAAACCAAGCCAGCATCTTTTCCTTCTTTCCGATCGACAAGCGAAAAGAGAGTAGCGATGACCGTGGAGCCATGGTTTCGCGTTGATAGCCGTTTTCCGTTGAAGCATTCCGCCTATTTCTCCCTTTTCTGATTTTTTTTTCAACTTCATGCGCAGGGTACTTGGAAATTCCGCAGACGCGCTCTTTTCTCAGTGCGATGGGAAGCCCCCCTTCCCTATTTCACTAGCTCGATCCGGACTTTTCTGTCTCTGCCGTTTCTCGCCTGTCGCACTCGCGCGGTCGTTTCAATCCGAAGAAACGTGTAAACGCGCGAATTTATCGCGCAAAACCTTTTCTTTCGCATGAGATTCAGGCAGCTAAGAGCTACGTCGGAAAGAATCGGGGGAAACGAGCGAAGGGATCGAGGTGGACAGGACTGAAAACGTCTGAGCTCTTTTAAAAAGTAGAGTAGAAGCGTGCGAAGAAAATAATTCTCAGCCGTTTTAAGTAAGTTTTATCATAATTGCAGTACACCCAGAAAAAAAACTCATTTTACTACCTGCTCAATAAAAAGTTATCTCTTCCAAGCAAGTGTGGCATAAAATTGTTTACGGTTTGTCAGAAAATTCGATTTATTTGAAAATTGTACATTCAAAAAATAATTAACTAACATTTGAATGCTACATTATTATGCAATCGATTTCTTTGCGAGTACATTTTCACAAGTTTGGAGAGTTGAGTTATAAGGTTGCCTCCAAACAAAGCTTATTTATTCCTGTCTCAAGTTTGTGAAAAAAGCAGTAAAGAGTGAAAACAATCTCCGGGAAGAAAGGCACAATAAGAAGAGAGGGGGAAATGCCTTTTGTTAGTCAATTTCGATTCACGTAGGTATCTAAACGAAAAATCAAATTTATATTTATTCTCAGTCGTTTCGGCTGGAGTATGCAACAAATGAGTACACAATCGTATTTTAGTCTTAACTCAAGAGCTACAAAGTTAATAAATAGCATGGTGGATTTCTTGTCCCTGATTTGAAACCTGAAATTCTATAACATTCCATACAATCCTTTGAAGTACTCTGAAATTCTTTAAAACATTTTGAAATTTGTTAACATTTCATAAAGTTTCTTATAATCTTTCTTTGAAGTTTTGAAATTTGGTGTCGGCTAATATCATAAGCTAATATTAATTGTCTTTCGAGATTATAATGGCAGCATCTAGTGGAGCTATTGTCCAAAACAGGTATTTACCATTAAGGGGGGATCTCTGTGGGGCCCCTTACTAAGCTACGTGGACCTGCGAATCTTTAGTCGACTAGTGTACGCAGTTGCGTAAACGTTTAACCACATACGCATCGCAGTTCAGGATGATAGAAGGCACCGAAAAAAGAGTGTACATTAAATTTTACCACAAACTTGGCAATTCATGTTCGAATACCATTGTTATGATTGGGAAAGTTTATGGCAATGAGTCTATGAGCGTCAAATTAAAAATTGGTTTCAGCGATATGAAAGTGGTCGTACTTTAGTGGAAAGTGACCCTCGCTCTAAAAGGCCGGCAACGGTGAAAACACCTCAAAATGCAGAACCGTTGACAGTGCTAACTGATGGAGATCGTCGTTTAACAGTGAGAGAGATACAGGAAGAATTTCTGGTGAAAAACGGCCTTAAATGACTTCGGCAGTCCCCATACAATCCTGACCTGGCTTCCTTTGATTTCTGGCTGTTTCCCAAGCTAAAGAATCTTCTTTTGAAGGAAAATGGTTCCAAAATGTAGAGGAGATACAACGGTATGTGACAAAGCAGCTGTTAGCTATATTCTGAAAGGTGACTTTAGAGTCACCTTTAAAGTGCCTACGAAAGTGGGAGGATCGCTGGAAGAAGGTTATAGCTTCCAAAAGGGAGTACTTTGAAGGTGTTATCATCGTTAATGAGCAGAATTACTCTTACTCCTGGTACACCACAAGCTCGGATACTTTCCGAACATAACTCGTAAGTTAGTGAGCAGAGCAGAGTCAGCGAGTTGGATAGGAAAGAAAAATGGAGAACATAGTCGAATATTTAGGAATTGTGTGACAAGTTGACTAGGAGTAGCAAAATGGTAGGTCCGAGTTCATTCGTCGTCAGGTTGGCCTTTCTCTATCGCGGCTGTCTTTCCCTCACTATATGCCTCCTCTCCTTACCCTTATCTAAACTCTCTTCATCTTTTGAGCTCCGTAAATTTACTACTGTATTACCCAAGCGAAGAAATTGCGGTATGGTACCGCTAGCTGGTCCAGGCTTCTGAGGCATCATGGCGAAAAGAGATAAAAACTAGAAGACGGGAGATGCGGAGCAAGCAATCGGGCCAGGAAGAGAAAGATAGACACTTGGAGAACTTAACCTGCAGCAACGAAGAAGAGAGTGACTAAGGAGATGGGATTGAATGCTGGCTCGTGCTTACTCTACAGTCTACCCTCCATACGCGTGCCCTTTGGCATACTGTTTTTCTTCTTCTGACGCACGGAAATGCGCGAGAGCTCTTTAAACTACTTATAAAGTATTGCATGAGCTTGCTGCTTTTTGATCGAGATTCCCGACCGACTTTCATCTTAAATATATTTTAACGGCCAGAGTATGTTTTATATATAGATTTTAGTCGATTTCATATCATGGGGAAACAAATAGCTGAAAAAGTATTGAAGCACTTTGCTGGAAATTGTTGAAACAAGTTTGCAATGAATTTTAAAGTGTCCGCCTCTTCTGAACAGAAAAATTATATTTTTGGAAACGCTATATTCACCTCATCCGCAGACTGTCCAAGCCAAATTGTGATAGAAAGGCAATACGACATAAAGTAGGAGCTAAGAACAAATTTTGTTTCCAAACATTTTTGAAGAATTTTAAGCAGACGCACATATTCCATTTTCTCTGGGAATCCATATTGCCCTCTCCGCTTTTCGTTTTGCTCCATCCTTGCGTTATTTTTCATCCTTCCCTTTTACTTGCTCTTCCTTTATCTTACCCGTATCCACTATGCTTGGTTCATCTTGTCGAGAGGCTTCTAAGGAGCGTTAACTCCGTAAATTAAATTTCACGGGGTAACACAGTTGGCTCCTTATCGGGCCTAAGCCTTTATCAGAATAAAGCTACAAGAGAGCGAAGAGAGAGTTTCACAGAGTTACGTGAGGTATAGTAGCCGCTCTTTGGTCATTTCGTCGGGTCGAAGACTAAGACTACTGGAAGGAAACAAAGGGATTTTTTTAGAACTCCGTGCGAGGTCGAATGATAAATTCGTTTCTTTCACCTGCAGCGAAAGAGTGCTTCTTTTTATATAGATAAGTGAATTCAATGAGATAAAAGGTTGTAGAAATTACATTAAAAAAGAATATATCATGTCATGTTTTTTAAAGGAAAAACTTTTTAATACACGCACACAGAAACGCGCGCACGCACACACACAGAGTGCACACGCTGAGGCTTACAAACAGGTATGCTACCCCGCATACACACCCATAAGAATAGCATTTGCGTGTAAGACGGGTTGCATACTATTTGGTAAGCCCCAACGTGTCCACCCTGCATATAAATAATGTAACTTGCACACAAGAGCTGTAGAACAACTAACAGTAACACTTATTAGCACATTTTTCATATTGTATACTCATTTTCTTGAATAAATTTTTTAGTTAGCTTTAAAAAATACGTTAAACGACTTAGAACTTTCCATACTGATAAAATTGTATAAGAAAAAAATTGAACAAGATTAAATATTTTGAAAAAAATAATTCTGTTTGCGCCGAAAATATATTCACGTGATTTTAAAACCAAAATAGAAAAGAGAGTTTGTAGCACCTAGGCAATTACTACTGAACTCCAGTAAGTGTAAAAAAAGGGAAGAGGTAAAGCAGGAGAATTATTGAATATATGTCTAGAAACGCCATAATGTGTGTTTAGTGTGTAAATAATGAGTAGTTACATACATATATGCACAATCTGACACACGCCGAACGTTTGAACATTGCAGCTGCTATTCGGAATAGAGCATGGTCCCACATGGAGTCATAACCGTGTTATCGATTAAACCTTTAAACACAGGACTGTACCCCAGAGGCTTCGTGGACCAAACCATTCCGCATTCCCAAATTACTGGAATCCATGTTCGGTTACAGAGAACATTAATAAGCGAGGAATTTCTCTTTCGCTGATGAACTTATTCATTATAACTGTAAAGCAAAACTGGAAAATACTAATCCTTTTACTTCCGTTTGTGATCAAGCATATGCCAATTTTCTGCTTTTATAACTCGAGCGACTATTTCATCTAATCATAACAATTTAGGCACTCAATTGAAATTACAAATTTGTGGTTTCTGTCGAGAGACCATTCACTCTGAAGGCAAACGAATCTTAGATAATTATTTCACATTATTTCCTATGATTGCATGATTAGATGTGTTTTGAAAGTTAACTACGATTTCAATGGTAGCATTAAACTATTTTCCACTATTTTCAATAATCATGCTGTCCATTGATTGCTGCCGACTTGTACTTACTGCTCTTGAGGTTATTTACTGTAATTTGTACACTCAAACATCCCTGACTCTAAAAAATATATGCAAGCATGCACTGCGCACGCGCGTTTGGTATATCGACGGTTGAGGACCATCCCGAGGACCCGGGAGATAACGCACTGACTGCTCGTGATTATTACCCTAATAACAATGAACGTTCCGGGCACCTTCGGAACGTTCCCTGAGCGTGTGAAAGGTCCTGTACTTGAAAACGTTCAAAGAAGGAACTGTGGTTATTGTTACTATTGTCAATAAATATTCGATATACCGCAAGTAAAAGGTCAAAGTTGATGTCAGTTTATGATATGGATATCACATTAATGTGCAGTATATGGGGTACTGGAAACTAAAAAATGACATCAATTCTTACCTATCTCTTACGGTTTAAGAGATTTTTGTTTAACAATAACAATAACGGCAGGTTCCCCTCAGGTCCCAGTGGAAAGTTCCTGGAACATTTCCGGTACATTCCGTGCTAATAGGGTAGCGATTACTATCCTTGAGTCCTACTGATAACCCTAGATTTCAAACGAAGCCTTTGATGCTAACGTGAATGGCCAAATCGGTTGCTGTGGTTTAACTTAGCTTTTACACAAAAATATAGCTCGAAATATAGTTATTATACAGTCGACTAATTTGCTGGCAAAGGCAAAGGTGAAGTTTATAACTATAAACCCCCTTATCTTCACATTCTCAATGTCAGTGACACGTGTCGAAGCCTTCTGCCTATTGGTTTCAAGTGTCCGCAAATTCTAAATTAAGGAAACTGATTCGACGGCAGTATCGGACAATAAGAGAGTACCAGAGTACCACCCTAGGGAATCCCGGATATCATAAATCGTGACAATGTTCACTCCCTATACTCATGACCACGTGTTCTTCATTCTCGAATTAGACCGAAAAGCCAACGTTACAAAGTAAAAATGTTTACCAAACGCGGCCCTCTCGTTTGCTTTTCAGACCAGCCTTCTTAACTTTTAAAGGATCACTTCTCAGAAAAAAATTTAGTTTTTGTAGACACTGATTTAAATCTGGAAAATATTTGTTCGAATGTTAACGAAAAAATCAATACAGTAATGTGGAAAATGAATAAAGGCAAACATTTCTTAAAAGTAAAGATTCGAAGAAAAGACAATTTTAATCCGTTCAATTAAAACATTTTTCTTTGCGCATCGTCTCTCCACATTAAAAAAAGAGGTCCGTTCTGCTAGCACCTCCACAATCGAATTTCGATATTCCGTTTATGTATGAATTTTGGGCTATTTTTGGGCACCGACGCCGATTTTCGGGCTCTTTTATTTTTCTCAAAAAACCGACATTTGGGTGGAGGTGCTGGCGCCAGCACCTCCACTAGAGCAAATTTG